>JASSUY010032987.1:0-26062 GCA_032466535.1 Forpus xanthops
TTCCTGTTTTACCCATGGAAAAACTGACCAAAAATCTCAGATCTTTGTTACGAACTAGTTAGCCTGCATGAACCATTCTGTACAGAAATTTTTATATATATATATACATAAATAGTATAAATATTTTTACTAAATATTTCATATTGGTTTTGCACAATAACCAATCCAGTTTGAAATTATATCCCTGTGAAATCCTGAATACAGCATGAGCTTTTATTTGGGTTCTTATAGTCCAAACACAACATTGTATAGAAACACTGCATAACATTGAACATGGACAAAAGAAATCCCACCCTTAAGCTCAAGGCCCTCCAGCAGTGGTATCAAATATTATTAACAAGATGCTTTTCCCTTTACGCTTCCTGTTGTAGGTGAAAGGATTATCACAGTTATGCCGTGAATGCTTAATTTCAGGATGCAGGTGTTTCTTTTCTGGAGCTCTCTTAAGGTCGACATTCTGAAGATGAAAGCAAGACATATTTTCCCTTTTTTTGTTGTAAAATCTCATTTCTCAAGAGATCATCCAACTCAGGAGGTGCCTGATTCACTATAAGTTATAGCCCTTTGCTTGAAAGAGAAGCATTCAGGTAAGGGGAAAAAAGGATTAAGAATAAAGAAGGCTTATAAAGCGTACTTCCTTTTATTATAATTAATAGGCATAAAAATTTATGTAGAATTTAAAGATTGAAGCAATCTAATGTGCCAAAATTAATAGATACAATCAGATAATTACTGTATTTTAATGAATATTAAAATATCAAACAGTCAGACCTGGAAATTCACTATTTCTATCATTCTCTTCTAGTATTTTAATTTTTGCTGTGTGTACTGTGACTCAGTGAAATGCATTCAAGTGCAGAAAGCCTGCAGCTAGATTTGTAATATCACTCTTGTCCTATCTGAAATCTCATAGAAAGCTTAGGTGAGAATTTAAGAGTTACATGAATTTGTACTCATATCTGCAGAGATGCCAATTCCACTTTTTATGGCAGAGTAAATGTTTGCCTCGGATCTGTAGCTGCCAAGATATTGCGAATCTGGGCCACTACACAGAAGTCACAGGGACACCTGGAGAAATGATATAATAAATCTATTGCTACTCTTCCTCTCACCAGCATCCCTCTGCTCAACTGCCTCCATACACACGTGTGCAGGTCCATTCTTCTCACTGCTGGTAAATCATGGCAAGAGGTCAGCTTTTCCCTCTGCCCTGCCATGAAGCTGCACCAACACTATACTAAGGGAGAGCTGCATCCATCTTGTGCCCCAGGGCACAAGAGAGCTTCAGTACAATTTTTCTGGTGATTAAAAAAACTCACTCTATTAAGGCTCTAAATAGTCTTCCTTGTCAGTGCAAAAACTCTGCATAATTGTTTTTCAGCTCCAAGCTCTATATACAAAAAGGCCCAATAATTATTTTACTCAGCTGAATATTGGTCTTTCTTAATAGATGTCCAGAAATAAAAGTTATCTGAAGAAAGAAGATAGCATGTACTCTGTATAACTGTACCGTCATTTTCACCTTCATGAATTTGCATTAGTAAGTAAGAATGCTATGTATTTGAACTACTTAAACAGTGCATATCTATGCTTATTGACTTCTGAGCAAGCAGCTTCAAGATTTTATTAATTTGTAATTATCAAATTAGTTTTACCTATTTTTTCAGCCAATTTACCACTATATAATTCATGAATGATGGAACAGCTAGGAATAATCTCAGGTACTCTTTGAGTTTTGCACTACAGCTGGATGTTAACTATGGTGATTAGAGCGCAGCGGTGATGATGGGAATCAGAGTAACCTAGAATATCTTGAGTTGGAAGGAATCCATAAGGATCATCAACTTTGACTCTCTGGTCCTTGCAGGACTACCCAAGACTAAACCATATGAACTGCTATGAGGGTACTGTGAAAGTCTGAGAGAAACAGAAGAAAGACCGATCATTTCCATTCTAACTTTGTAATTAGAAATTACTTCTTTGAGTCATAAATTGAAGAAGCAATGGAAAAACCATGTCAAGACACAATGTTTCAAGTGTGAGATGTAGCATTTCCTACTGTATGACTGGTCTGCACTAACGTGGTGTTGGTGACTTCATTTCTATTGTGAGCTGGTTAAGGTATGAAATTGATCTTGTCTCTCTACCACTCCAAAAAGATTCCAGATATTCAGGGGTAATTCTTTCTTTCCTGCTTTCCACCTACATTTTATTCTTCCTTTTTTACTGAAGAGAGAAAATGAGACAGAGGAAAAGGAATAAAATGATAGCAGAAACTGGGAAGAGGAGAGTTAAAGGTGTCCTGGTTAAAATGAGCACAATAACAACAAAAAAATGATGATACATTTCTTGGCCTTTCACTCAGCCATATTACGCTTATAAAAGTCAGACTTGTAAGTGCTAAAATATCAAGGAAATCACATTCAGAGAATTCCTTTCTGCTTTGAAGTCTGTCACATAATCTACCATTTTAGCCACCACTCGTCACTGTTGGATGTTCTAATGTCTGCATTTATAAATGGCAGCAGTAGCAATGTTGTCCACATCATCTGGATTAAAAGTCTTTATTTTCTTCTTGAAAATGTCAAACACGTTACACCTCTCCTTTTCAGATAATGAGTTTTGTGCAAGAATACAGCAGGATTCCAGTGAAGATCAGACATTTGTAAGAGTAATGAGAACAGCCACTCCTTTGCTATTTAAGATTAAAAAAAAAAAATTATATAAAGAATCTCAGCATTTATATTCCAACTACTTGCTGAAAGAGATAAGAAGTTGCATCTTGGTGTGGTGTCCAGACAATATCTACAGGTTTTCTCTTTTTCTGTTACTTGGTTGATCCCTGTGGAGCAGGTAAATGCAACCAGCACATCTGAAACTGCAGAATTTTCAAGTCTAGCATCGTACCCAGAGAAACAATTACCAAACCACAGGATATTTTCTATCTGGACTGCCAGATGTTACTGTGCAAGGTATTTGCCTGTAACAATACATAAAATCAGTCATAGCCTTGGAGCGCATCACCACAGACCATATTTCCTTCAGCTCTTCTTAACATTTGAGTATTTCTTTCAACATTCTCTGATACCATATCAGTTGCACCATCCCATACAGTAGTATAAGAGATAAGCCAAGTTAATAAGCATGAGGTAAATACTGCAGAACTGGTCACTGAGTTACAATCAGCAACCTACTTATAAAATCCCATAATCCTGTAGACTATCTTTGACAAATATCTGACATCTGCATTTTATTGAATTGATTAAAAAAGGAAAAAACAATGTTAGCATTTGAGGAATGTTTAGTTGCAGATTAATAAATTAATATTTGGCAAGACTAGCAGTGAAATTCTTAGGACACAATATCAACTTTCCCACCACCCCCTTTTCTTCTGGGTGCTGTATTAAGCACACAGGATTATGCTGATCCTTTCTGAAAAATATTATCATGACTGTCTCCCATGAGAGCAAGTCATGACTGATCTCGAGTTGTGACTGTGTAGATTGCAAAACTGCAGGAGGAGAAAAAAGGAGGGCTGAAATTACTGATGCTGGGTTCTCCGGGTGCTAAAAAATTGCCTAACATGTAAAGAAACCAAGGCACTGAACTGTAGAGCAATTTAGGCTGAAAGGGACATGTGGAGGTCACCTTGTCCAACCCCAGCACTCAGAGAAGTACAGTACTGAAAGTGGCTAGTACTCTAGTTTGGTCATTAGCAAGCAGTGTGAATTCTGATCACCTTCAATTACTGAGTTCCCACAACCACTCTCGGCAGCCTGTTCTAGTGTCTGACTATCCTCACTGTGAGTGGTTTTTTCCCCCCTAATATTTAACAAGAATTTCCCTTGTTGAGACTTCTGTCAACTCACCTTTGTCTGTGTGCCTCTAAGAAATGTATCTTCCTTCTTTAATGTCACTCATTAGGTAGCACCTTCCATCCCAAACATAGATTGTCTTCTGCAATAAGATCATCAGATTCCCACTCTACTGTTAAATTAGTGCTGTCAGAAGCTGCCATAAAGGACAATGCGCGTTCTCTATGACTGAGAAGTGACCACTAGCTATTCTCTGCAGTCATTGCACTGCATCTGGCAGCTTTTATATTAAAAGGAAAAGAAGAACAGTCCCTGAAGGAGAGCTTTTTTTTTCCAAATATTAAGTATTTGGGAAATGAGAATACTGTAAGAAAAAAAAGGAGAACAAATTAAGAAAAAGCCCTTTATGCTTTCAGAAACTTAAATAATTCTCACTGACATTTTTGATTACTATCTCAACTTTTCTTACCTGAACTTTGCACCCTTCAAAAATTCGATAAACTGAGTTTGGCAATTTTATTTCAGCAAGAGGGAGCTTGTGTCGTGGCACAGCGTTATATAATGATTAAAACCTGGGAAAATACATGGAATCTGGAAGAAGCCCAGATTTCAGCTGCATCCTCAGAGCTTATCTATAACTCACACATAGCTCTAATAAAAATGAATTGGATGGGAATGCATGAGTAAGCTCTTCAGATGTAACAAAATGACTTGTGAAAAGAGGAAAATACAGTAGTGCTCATGAAGCAGTACTTTCTTCTGATCATAACTTTAATGCTTGGAAGAGGAGATGGAAAGCTACTGACACAAATATATTCCCAGCATTGTAATTTAAATAACACATCTGCTCTGCCAGACTGTATCTACATAGACATAACCAGCACCATCGCTTTTCTAATATTAGTCACAGGGAATGAAAAGGGCTGAGCTGAAAGCATCATTTATTTTCTTTAAAACCAAAGAGTAAGGGGCTTTTTATGCTGAAGGAACTGTGTAAGAGACGTCTTGGGAAAGAAAGTTGCCTGTGAGCAAAATTCTTGTTGACGTCTATAGTGGATTTCTGTGATTGATAAACCTTTGTGTTTTGCTGCTCCCTGGTCGGGTCCACTCCACTGGAAGAACTGGACAATCATGCTCCAGAGGAAGCTTTTCTTCACAGCAGAGCACATGCCTTTGTCCTGCACTTAAAACTGATCTTGTGTGCCAATATATGATTTTGGTGACTTCTTCAATCATTGTGAACAGGCTTTGTGGTTTTATTATTAACTGTGAAGCTTCATCAGTTTGTTTAGTTTTTTTTTTGTCCATTTAGTTTTATGGTGTACTGCATTTTCAGTTTACAGGTGGGAGTGCCCATGGCATGCAATGAGTTGTCCTTCCACTTTCATTAATTCATACAGATATATAATTAAATGCAGAAACAGTGACCTGTAGTAAATAATCCTAATTTTCTGGTGTATGTGACTGTAGAGGGAGGAGAATCAGACAGCTGTGTGCACGTCTTCATTTAGAAATGTGGTAATGTTCCTTTGGGCAGTCTAGAAGGTGGATACTAAACGATGCAAGAGGCAAAAGATGTGAAATAAAAGGCAAAGATTAAAAAAACCCCAACAAAGTCAAACAAGCAGACATTCACCAACTCCCCTGAACTTATGCAATGCATTATGCTAGAGCTACTTGTAACTACTCTAAATAACATAACAACCCCTCAGTCTTGAATGTATTTATTCTTTGAGTGCCCTGAGGGCAGGGAAACACTATTCCATTCTAAAGTACTAAATTTTGCTCAAGTCTTATTTTAGGAAGCTAATCCAGAATAGAAACTTCCAATCTCTCACTAAACTGCTTATTCTGGAGCTGGCTAAACTGAGCGTCTTGGCAGCCTCAGGAAAGATTTGCTTCTTCACATCTGCAAGAACGCTTCTGTCCTAAGTGTCAAGTACCCTCAGCTCCCACTGACACGAGTTCCGTCAAGGTACAGCTGAGCAGGGACATCTAACAGGCGCTTTATGACCTTGATGTCTATGGCTTGGATCGCACTTGGTTGGGGCCCATGCTACGCTGCCTGTTACAGCTGCATCTATTCAGTGTGTCCAGATCCAGATACTCCAATGCATTTGGGTGACAACACTTATTTGCAATCAGTAGTTCTGCTTTAAGATTCAACCACTTAATCATTTTCATGGTCTTCAATCCCAGATCACTTGCAAGAATGTTTTTATTAACTAATTTGGATTATGACAGCTCCAAATAGAGCAAGAGTGTTGTTATATTTGCTTAAATTGTTTTCATTCAGTTTCCTCACTGCTGCAATGAGTAGGTATGAGAAAAAAAAAGGAACTTAATGTCCCTGCTGTGTACAGCCATAAAATTATCCCCGGGGAGTAAGAACATAGAGTGATACAGCCTGTAATTACGAGTGGATAGTGCAAACAAGGTGTGAATTCCTTCAGAAATTTTTAAGCAAAACAAACCACTTCCGAATTTCCCCTTCCTTACATATTAAGTCCAATAGGTTCTTGAATGAGGGAGAAGGAAACAAGTCTGATATATGGTAATTATATCTGTCATCTCCTGTGCTAGCACAGTGCAGATAACAAACAATCCAGTATAAACTCTTTGTTCTAATCAGGGGCATAAGCTAATGGCATGACTTGCTGCCACTTGCCAAAAAGAAGTTTCATAGGAGAACAAGCAGAAAACATCCCATCTTCCAGCTTGGATTGTACCAGGGCTACAGCAGAGCTGTTCAGTCAGAGTTATTACACATCTTTGTTCAACTTGAGTGTGCTCCAACTGCTATCCTTTGATTTCAGTCTTTTAAATAAGTGTGCGGATACTCTGGTGTGTGTTCCAGCTTTCCTAACCCAATGGACATTTTTGTGAGCAAGGATCATGCCCTTTAAAGGCTTCCCTTTCCTGCAGAAGCAAAAATAAGCAAAGAAATGCTTATAAGAAGCAATCTGAACACCACAGTATATATATATATGAACTCTTCTGCTGATTAATTGAAGCCTTTGCTGACTTCTGATATGTTCATATTTTTTCTGGGGAAAACCTGTTGTGTGTCTGCTTGCAAATGGATCCCGTCCTGCCCTATGTTTACAACACAACTAGTTCCTAAAATCCCTAGCACTTGCTTTCCAGAATCTTTACTCTTTCTTTGGAGGCATCTCCCAATTCCTTCCTTTCCACTCCTTTCTATCATAGAGGAAAAACACAGTAGAAAAAAAAAAAAAAAAAATAAGGAGAAGTGTTAAATAATTCCACACCCTACCCTATGCTATTGTCAGGGAGGGGAAGTGAAAGAGACATTGCTCAGTAGCATCTGAGTCAGCAGCTGAAGACCAGCCTGACCCTGATGCCAGTGGTCCAGCCATGGATCTGCATGAGCTGGTCCATCAGAGCTAAGGGAAGCTTCAAGTAGAGAAAGATGAAGGAAGGTAATGACAGAGAATGTAAATTATAAGTGCAGGTTAAGTGAAAGATCAAATAAACACGTTCAACAGATGAAGGAAGGGAATATAGGACTGATGCTGGAGAGCTGAATGCTGAATGATGCAGGCAGCTGAGCATAGGAGAATTGGTTGAAACTGTGTAGGAGCATGAAGTGGGGAATCAAAACTGCAGTGAAAGGAAGTCATTAACCAGACAACTACCTCCAGCATTTGTTTATCTATCTTTATTACTGTTTGCCTTGTTTATTAGGATTCTAACCTCAAGAGGTTATACCAACTCTGGAGTGACTACACTGTATTCCTCCAACCACAGCCTCAGTTCCTGATTACAATGCTTCTCTAGGGTGCTACTCTAGGCAAATGATATAATAAATAATGGAAATGGACCCAGGAGGAAACTTAGTTGTTAACTGTGTAGAAACAGGAAACCTGAAGCTTCATTGTTATATAAATTTAACATGGAGTTTAAAGCTCTTGCTGTTTGATGGGTAGGTTTTTAGAAACCTGTGCAGGAATACGATGCCACTTTTAAAATGAAAAGCACAGAGATTTCCATTCTGTCTGCTGCTGCACTAGCACCAGCTCTATCTCTTCAGATGTTTCCTGCTGGTTCTCCTGGAGCACAGAAAGCAATGTTCTGGTGATTAAGCAGCAGTATCATTATAAAAGCCAAATGAATAATCATTGTGCTAATGAACTTTATCTTAGAAAAGATTAGTAGGGCTTTTTTTTTTTTTTTTTTAAAATGTTAAGCCCCTTTCCGTATGAAAGAGGAAATGCACTCTCATTTCATTTAATCAACCCTGAGATGATCATGATCTATATGATTTAATTTTCTGTCTGCATGTATTCTTCCATATCTGCATACCCATTTGCTTAAATGATGGCGTCAAATCACTTTTAATGCATCAGAGACAATGCACTTTCTGGATTGTATTGACAATGAGCAGACTCGGCTCTGTTTGTCAGATTACTGTTGCAAAATAATCTCTTCTGAAGGGATTTCAAGATGTCAGAGACCCAGATCACTGGCTGCGAGCTTTGTGGTAAGCAGTATGTTGTCTAGCTAGTAAGTGATCATGGTGAACAGCATAAAAGAATGGAATACTACACGATATAAGGTGAAAACCTCAAGTAGAAATTAAGAAAGCTACAATTGGAACTACAAAATTAAGTTCGGGGGAAAGAAGGTAAAGACTTATTGAGATCATTCCTTTCAGTTTCAGAAAGCAATGCTCATTTCTTTGCTTCACCTGGGAAAAGCTACATCTCATTCTTCGGCAGAACAGCTCCCAAGACAAACTGCTTTACAATATGTTTTGTGGTGAGGTAGTCAGCTGTTGGCTTTGACTGTTTGTGTATGTCTGACGTCTCCTTTAAGACGGAAAAATAAGACGTGAGTGACAGAGGTACCATGGTGTGATGTTGTTGTGGTAGAAAATGATGGGGTGTGTTTAGAACCATATCAACCACTGTTTTCATCTTGTTTATGTGAAACACTTATTCAGACTATGGTCACAACTCCTACGAAGATCCTGATGCATGAGAGAGAAGCAGAATACCACAAGAGGCCAAAACAGGAAAGTCCTTCCCAGGAGCATATTGTGGCTGGATGTGTCTTTTTGCATCTTCTGCTGCCTGAGAAGCCAAGCCTGTGCACACTGTGTTACTGAGAAGTACAGGGTATGTAAAGGAAAAAAAGAAAAGGGGGAACAAGGGAGGGCATTTTACAGGTATACACTTCTCAGCTTAATTTTCTAAAAGTAAAAAGCATGAGGTCATGGAAGTGGTCCAAGGAATAGAATAATGTTTATATTGTCATAAAGTGACTGCTGTTGTCCAGAAAAAAACCCAAACTGCTTTTACTAGAACATAAATATCTCAGATGTTCAGTGGCTTTAATATGAGAAAGTAGTCGAGTTGCAAATTCAATATTAATTCAAGTCAATGGATATTTATCAAACCAACACCCATAGCCACCAGATTGGCCTTCAGAAATCATACTGTGTCAACTGGTTTATAAATATGATTTACTGGTCACAATTGTACCTTTATTAGGAACATAATGGTGTAAAAAAATTTCTTAGGTCAAGGGAAAGATCTGTGATTCTTTTCTGATTCTCAGAAAGAGCAGTTTTATAATAAGCTTACCTAACCGCAGTGGAAAACAAGCATCACACAACATGTTTTCTTCCACACATTTCCTCAAGTGACAAACTTGTGCCACCATAGCACCTGCTGCCTTTTTACTTTCTGCTCAGAATGTAAAAAGAGATGAAATTGTTGAGCTGTCTTTAATTAGTATGTGTTCTCTAGTAACATCACTCCATTATCTGTAACTGTAGCATTGTGTTGCCATGGCATTTTTACCTATGTAACTTAATAAATGACACAATAAACAAAGACCACTCTGCAAGTGAAACAGTAGTCATGCAGTCTGACTCTTGAGCAACTTACCTTTTATTGGATTGTAACAGATTTTGGAAATGGATAGCATATGCTATAAAGAGAGCCAGATACCACCACATGCTAAGAAGTCAAGAGGGAAACACTCATAATTATAAGCTTTTGTGGATTAATCAGCCTGCAAAATGATGGAGTGGTGTTAAGCACCCATCCAGCTTTCAGTAAAATAAAAGGCAAGCCATCATACCCCCAGACACCCACAGGGAAGCTGTCGGTTGCCTTTTCATTTCTACCAAAAGAAGTGCAACCATATATGCCTTAATAAGAGACCAATTCCATTTGCTCTATGGCACTAACCTCCCCCCAGGGAAAACAGTAGTAGCACCACAGTGTTATTTTTGCCATACCCTCCATGCAAAAGCGCTAATGAAAGAGGCAGCATATGGAGCTGTTGTGTTGGCACCATGGCAAATATTGATCCCTGCTGTGACAAAATGTGTCAGAAAGTTTACAAATGGCAAGATGCTCTGGCATGAACCATTTATGCTATTGGGAGAGGGAAGCATCATGATCGCAACTGGATTTCTTTTATTTCTTTTTTAGTCTGTTCATGGTAAATTTATTAAATAGACAATTATTAGGGAAACTGAAAGCATTGAAAACTGTCTGGCTTAAAGAACCCCTTTAGAGCAAAGAAACAAAAAAAGCTCACTTGAACATCTTGAATGTTTTCTTTTTGAGGCTCTTCCAAAATGAAGATGTTTAGAAGAAGAGAGAAGAGTTTCGTTCCTGTTTTTAAAATGCTGTATTTTAACTTTTACATTTTCTCCTTGAAATATATTTCCTCTTCAGAATGGTTGTGTTATTTTCTTTTTCGGTTGGTTGTTCTTGGTATTTGCTTTTGCTTTTGTTGTGTGTGACTTTTTGTTTATTTGGGATGATTTTTGTGTTTTGCTTTTGATTTTGTTTTTGTTTTGATGGTTTTTATAGCACTGTTAAATAAATTTTAAGGAAAAAGCCCTATTGCAGATGAGTCTGACACCCCCACTCCCCACACAATTTCAGAGTAAGAACTTTCTATGAATTTCACTAAACTGATCTTTTCTCCTGACAATGAATTCATGCATGAATTTCTAAATTCAATACCTTCAATTACAATAGAGAAAATGGACTCACTCTCATGTACGTAGACAAAAGCCAAAATACATACTTTCTTTTATCCTTACCCTCCTGTTTTTCTTCCCCTTAACTCCTCACTTGTCTTCTACTTGTAAATGACAGTTATAAGATCTTAAAAAAATCTTTAAGAAAAAATGTATTGGGTTGAAAGGTGCAAAAGTTTTTATCCACTGCTTTCTCTGAGTGCTAGGAAAGTTATAGAAAATCTGACAAACAATCCAAAAAAGCTGTCTATGTAGGAAGATGAGGTGAGCCAAAGGTAACAACGTCAAAATAGAGATGTGAAGAAAGAGAGAGGAAAAGCAAAGAGAACTCTGCCATTTTATTTTTAAATGCTCTATATTGAAGAAGAGCAGAGTGGGGGAAGGTATTAACCCAGAAAAGAGAACAGATTGGGAAGAAACAAGACAAGGGTAAATGCCATCTGTGTTTGAGGTATTACCTACATAAATAATAAGCCTGGATGGAAGTTTTCAAAAGGATAAAATATGTATTTCAAACAATTTCTGGAACTGCAGCAAATACATTGAGGAGGAAAGTTTTAGCTCCCACTCCAACCCCAAAAATCAACTTTCACTTTGGCAATATCTTAGTATTTTTATTAGCCAATGAGACAAAGGGGGCACAAAATTACAAAATGAAAATATAAACTTTTAGAATCAATTTTAACTAATGTTAAGTTTGATGACTTTGTAATTGTAGTAATGGAAAATTACTGAGGTGCATGATATACAGAGAAAAAAATATAGACTGCAGCTAGAGAACATACTGAGAATTCTTGTACAAGATAAACTGCTGTAGTTGACATAGTTTAGGCCTTTATGAGCTTAGCACAAAATGAGTGTAAGAAAAACAGGCTAGAAGAACAGGATGCAAGGATAAGGAGTATCTGGAATGGCAGGGGCCCAGGATGGGCTGCAGTTAAACTAACTGATAAGTAGGAGAATGGGATGATTGTTATGTCTGTGGTGTTAACAAACCAATTAAGCTGGTATAAGCATCTACTGCACCTGCTTCAAAGGCTGCCAGCAGCAATGAAGTTTGTTGGCAGAAGTAGACAACCCCAAAGACCCCCACCACATTTTTGTATGCATGAGAGGAACTTTCTGGAAAATAATGCAATCCATAGGTAGCCTCATGAATATGTATGTATGCTCCATAACTATACAAGGACTGCTTGTGTAGCAATACAGGGACACACCTTAGGAGGAGGTATCCCCCATGTCTCCCGGCGCTGCAATAAAGAATATCTGCTTGTTAAGTTAAAACTTTGTGGGCAAGTTTGTTCCTGGAGTTTTCTCTGAATCACCAACAACTTCAAGTTTCTTCTTAACCACAATAAGAGACTTCCCCTCTTCTTTGTCTTTGTCCTCAGAGATCTACCCAACAGTTAAGATCGGATGCTTAGATAGAAGCTTAATTTATGGGCTGCTTATTTCTCCCCTACCCTACCATTAATAAAGGAAGATTACTACTTTTATAGTTCAGTTAAAATAAATTAGTATCTTAACTGGGATTCAGGTGGGGACCTGCAATAAACAGGACAGAAAGGATAAGATCTTTAGCCTTTTGTATCTGGAGTAGGTGTTGACAGCTGGAAGAGACGGGTCAGGATGAGACCATTCTTATCAGGCTTGTCCATTAAACACATCCATCCACCTCACATAGCTGCAACTGCCATGTATACATGTGCCAAGGCTCTGCAATTCCCTTTTCTTCCATCTCTGCCTCAACCTGTAGCATTAAGCCCAGCCATGTCTGTGCTGTCAAAAATCATTTTATCTCATCAACATTGTATGTGCTACTGTTGAGACCAAATACTAACACTGCCACCATCAAGAAACATCTCCACAGATGTTGTAGTTCCACTTCCCTTGCCACTCTCAATAGTTAATGTGAAGGTTGTGACTAAAGCTTTGTAGACAGCACGCTCCTCCCCTATTTTTCTTATGAAAATTCATTATTTTTCATAGCATGTTCTCAGAAATCCCCCGTTACATACAAACCCTTGAGTACCCACTGGGCACTCCGAGGGATTTGGAAAGCTGACAGGTTCACAATTTCTGTAAAGACTTTCAGTAGCTTTAAACTGCAAAGTGAATAATCACGCAGCTAGCTGGTATTCACTGTCAAAGTGCCCATACGGCCACTGTAGGAAGAGGGCTCTGGAAGCATATGCCTTGTCAATTTTAGGTTTGGCTTTTAGAGGCACGATCAAAAAGAAATGGTTGTAAAGGTAAAATAGCTGTCAGATATCTCAAGCTCTATAGAGTCTACATTCCTAGTCAGTTCATGTGTACCTGAAATAAGATATGAGATCACTGAAGCCAGTAGTTCCAGGAAATGAGAACATAGGTTGTAGAAATTAAATTTTTACTAGCCAATTTAGGAAGCATAGGGAATATTTAACATCAACAAAATCTGTCTTCACATGTTTTATTGAAGTTCTAGAAAGTTCAGTTTGGCTATGCAAAGTTAATCTATTTTGGTTTTCTAAGCTGCATCTGGATATCGCATATTCAAAAGAGGTTAGAGCCTCCACTGAGGTTCCAGTTTATATCAAGACCACACTGATACAAGAACACACTCTGGAGTTAACAGCTTTATTAGCACAGTCCAGGTGGGTTGCCTGGGCAGAAGATGGTGTATGTGCTGCCCTTCATGAAGCTGCTCACTCCTAACCAACAACTTGACTGTCCAATTGCTCCCTACCTTATGTCTACCATTTGACTACTACATTCTCAAATGTAAAATCACATTTCGAGTATATTTACACAGAAAATATATATTTTTTTGGAAAAAAGTAATTGTTATATTAAACTAATGTTATTAAAAATAAAACCAACAAGGAGTAGTTAAAATGTTTCAGTAGTGATGGAGCCAAAGCACTTTTTAAACTAACAGTTTTAAAACATATCAAGCTGGTCCCTCTTTTTCAAATTTACCTGAAGCTTATCTAAGAAGCTTCTAAATAAACCAATAAGCACCATTATTTATTATACTATTATAATTCTTTTGCAGCAAAACTTAACGCACCAAACCTGGTATACTTTTGCAGGTGCAAAACAGCTTTAGCATTAGATTGCAATAAGTCAACAGAAAGCAAAGACACCAGCTACCCAATCAGACATTTACAGTCCTGCACAAGTGGCGTGTCAAGAAAAGAGGTTCAAAGAGCTAAAAAACGCTTAAAAAGTTCAAAACCAGTCCCCAGTACCCACCCTCTAGCAGTCCCTATTAAAACACCAGCTGATGCAAAGGCTGGATGTGCAAGCACCAAATTGCTTACCTAGAAGCAAGCTAACAGCCAAAGAGATTCACCAAAGCTTTCTGCACATGCAGAGTTGAAACCCATATGACAATGGCAAGTTGCATTAGAACAGCTGCCAGTAAGGTGGGAGACAACACAAGAGGATTTACATAGCTAATGAGAACTGTCACTTAGAACCAAATTACCATCACCTCTTCAAATCCTACTCTTTGAAAAGCAAGATAACCACTAACCTCAGTTTAAAGACACTTACCTCCAGGGTAAACATCTAAAAATATGCTTCAGGTAAAAGCTGTTACATCCGATGTGTATTTGTATTTCTCCATGCCTAGAACACCTTTCAGAGCCTACCTAGCCACTAGATGAGCTTACCTCCCCACTAGGTAGGCAGCAATACTGGAACATGGCAAGCAGAGCTGATGGCCGGAAAGCATTTACATCACCAGCCCCTACCTGCTAAACAAGAGGCTTATAAGAATCACTTGTTTCCTGTTTGCTGAAGTAATTGGGGTTAGGATTCCACCCACCTCATCATGAATAAATACTGCCCATGTAAATCAACTGCCCATCACAATTATGTGATAATTGATATTTATATATTACATGAAAAATCAGTATTTGTTTGATGGGAAAAGGATACATCATTTTCACTGGACCCTTGCTATAGATAAGCACATGTCTGCTTTGTTTCCTTGTACTGCTGAGCAACAATATAAGAGAAATTGAAGTATTTCATGCAGCTTACAAGGTTATTTGCCTAAGGACTGAAAAATAGAGGCAGGAGAGACGCATTTTTTCAGGAGATTGTCTGATTTTGTTCTTGCTAGCAGACTTGCTCTACTATTTTCAGGGCAGCTTAGTGTCAGATAAAGCATACCAAAACATATTATTTAAAACCTGTCAAAGTGAACTTGGTTGCGTCTGTAGCAAGAATCTGACACACTGCTGAATCCTAAAGTTTGCTTCTGCTTCTTGAAGGGAACACAAAAGGCTGTGCTTCAATGGCACCAGACATCTTTTCTTTTTGCACTCTAGGACAGGCTGGGCAGCAGATTAGTAATTTAATGCTCGTTAGAAAGTACTACAGTAAGAAGATATAATTAGGCAAAAAAATATACATAATTATAAAATGAACTAGATCTATGATTTTTTTTTTCAAATGATATATCATCATAATTTCAGTGGAAGGTTCAAGAATAAACAGGAGTCCTCTAAAATATTCAGCTTAAATGTGTTTTATTTTTTTGCCTTACAATCATCTCTCTGTTAGAATGACTTTTCACTGGGAGCATACTGCAAGTACATCCAACACGTTCAGACTCACTCCAGTTTCTTTCTTGCATTAAAATCACTGAGAGAGCATGTTTCCCTCAAGATCCTTATATCAAATCAGTACACCTCGAGGCAAGTATATGACCACATAATTCAAGCAGTAAATTGATGACAATTAACACATTAGCAGTGAATAGCACCAAGTGATAGTCTTAACTGACAATGCAGTGGTTAGTAATTGATGTTAATGACTCAGAAGAAGAGGCAAATAGCTACAACTGCAAATTTTAGCTGTTAAGCCTTCTGTAATATTGAGGTAGGTGGGTATTGCAGGCTGGTCAGAGCACATAGAATTGGTACCTTACAAACAAGAGGCTGTGGTTTTAAGTAAGCACTTTGTGCATTACTGAGAAGCAAGTACAGATTTCTATGTTGTAATAAAACTTACGAACTGTTCTGGTGTTCACGTAGTTTTTCCATCACTTCCACAATTCGTAATTCTCAGGCATTTTTAAAATAGTTGTGCTAGTTTTTTTTTCAAGGCTACAAGTGCAGTCCCTGAGCAGTACACATAGGAATTAGGGGATGCTCCCCCTCTTTAAAATGTATTAATGCATAAGGAAAAGAAAAAAAAAACAGGCACAAAAGACAATGCTTATTTAAAACATTAAAAAAGCATTGGGTTATATTGTTTGGACAGATGATAGGTTTTGAGCAGTCTGCTTTATCTGGGGGATGTCCTGTCACTATAAACAACTCATGAAAAGTCACACCTCAATGCCATTTACCACGCTGAATTTTGCCCAGAAGAATGGCAGAATTAGGAGCTTGATTTTCCTGTTACACAGGTATTTTCCTGTTCATAAAGATCTATTCCCTGCATAAAATGCTTATTGTATTGAAGAAGAGGAGAATTAATCATACTTCACAGTAAAACATATGGATAACCATGTGGGTGGCAACAATTATCCAAAGATACCTAACAAGATGACACTGAGAGATGCCTATTTATATCCTTGGACTTCCCTTCAGTGGGTGATGTACAGCCACATATATGAAATAATCCTCTCTTAAAGACTGGTGCCAAGACCTAGAGCTGTTAATTTTTCGACACATATCTCCTTACATCAAAACCCAAATGGGTAAAAATGAACTACTTATGGAGCTTTTTCTGCTTTATATTGTAACTCCTATATTGTATTTTTGAGTGAATTTTGAGAAATATTAAAAGCTCGTCCATGGCTGACTTCTGCATGAGTGTTATAATCTTCAAGGCAATAATTTCCATTGGAGTTTGAATGATAAAGGACTCCTATAAATTTTAAAATGAACTCAGTTCATTTTATATTCTTCCTCAAGTGCTCTTTATTTTGTTTCAAATTGTAAAGAGTATGTCTCTACAGCCTTGACATACCTTCCCATGGCCAGTCTTTAGCATACAGAGCCAGATTCTCAGCCACAGTAAATCAAAGCAGTGAATCAAAGTCGATGTGTTTAGGCTGATTTACACCCAGCCAAAGCTCCAACCTCATCCTTGAACTATTGGTTCTCAACAGGGGGGACTAACCCCAGGTATGATCCCACGATACACACAGTGGGTTTCCTCAGCATTGTTAACGTTCAGTCCTTTCCCTTGGGATGAATTTATGAGGCATAGGACTTTCATGGAAATGATATTTTCTTCCCACTATCATGACAGAGGAATTTTTTGCACCATTTTTGCTGCAGTTATGAACACAGAAAAAAAGATGAAATTTTTCCTGCAGAGTTGTTGGGATAAATATTTATGTTTTGTGGAGTTTTTTCCTTTCTCCAGAGGGGATCATTCCTGGGAAAATGCTGGGCTTCTATGGTTGAAAGTGTCTGGTAGCAACAGGTTTTAGTGCAGCACATATTTCTGCTCAGATTTGGAGAAAGGCAGATGAAGAATCTATTAAGACAAAAGAGAACAGAATACCTAAAGGCCACTCCCAGTTGCTGAGACTTATAGAAAAGCCGAACTATAGAAATTATCCAGGTGCACTGAAAGTGAAAACTTTATTCCCAATCCAAGGTAGTTTTTGTGGTTAACTTGTGACCATGCAGACCCACAGGCTTCTGCATTAATGACAGAAAGCATTTCATTCCCAAAGGCAAAAAATAATCTGGTATGTTGGAAAGTATCTTAAAAACTGAAAAGTCAAAGACTACTTGCATATAGCTATTACCTCTTAAGGAAATTTGTACTAATGCTTTGATCATATCCTGTTATGCAGGTTTTTCAACTTGAGTGCCTAAAGATCATAACAGCATTTTCACCAGTAAATGCATTCATTAATGTTTTATTTTGCAAGAAAAATCATTCTATAAGTAGTATTCAAATGAACAATTATGTTCATGCCCTGTAGTTGTGGCATATGCTTCCAAATGCTGGTACATCATTTCCTTAAACCTCCAGATCATATGGATGTGATATCCATCTTTTATCTGAAAATTACAAGCCAGCAGGTGTGCAAGGCTGAAAACACCAGTTAAGAAAACCATTCCAGCAATCTTCAGAAAGTGGAAAACTGCAGCAGGTGCTGAACTTCAGCTCATTGAAATTAGAGAGAATTCTGGGAATGCTCAAACACAGATGTATCTCCCACTCAGCCAATGCTCAGGTATAGTCAGAGTTGCAGAAGAATATTGTCAACAGAAATCACAGGAATGGTGTTTACAAAAGGACACGCATCTGTCACATAGAGTGAAGAAGGAGCTGTGCATCACATAGGTATAAAACTGCTGCCATGAGGAGCCTCTCTTTTGGCTACTGGTACAAACACAAAGACACCTCAAGTTTCTCAAGTCTGCCATGTAGAATGAGTGATTGAAGCATCTCAAAGATATGTTGTGTCAGGCTTTAACAGAAATGATCAGGAACTTCTGGTGCTCCTTTGATTTTGTTTTGAAATGTTATTCTCAGCAGTGGAATGCTATTGCTGAGCTGAGTACAGACTTTCTCATGACTGCTTTTTCCAGCCACCAGTAATTTTCTCAACCTACCCAAGGCAGAAATGTGAGAAAAGAGAGAAACTTACTTTGCTAGGAAAGAGCAAATGAATTCTCCATTTGTATTTTCCAAGCCTATTTTTCAGGGTAATGAAGAGTACTTCAATACCCATCCAGTGGTATGGTGATGGGATCACTCCAGGTTCACACACAGGCTTGCTTAGATGCCTTCATCTCCCTGAGCTGGGCAGGTGAGATGCCTGCTCCCTGTGTGTCAGAGAGGCAGCATGCCATAACAGCACTGGCCTGGCAGGAGAGATCATCCTTTTGTTTGTTTAATACCATTCCTGAAGCACAGAGCCCTTCTGCAATGAATTAGAGCTTCTGGGCAAAGAGTTTGCATCAAGCAGTCCATCACTTGCAAATCTTACACTGAGGACAGTCACGAGTGAAGATGCCAGATTTTCAGTCAGCGTATTTTACTGTTGGTCCATTATCCCCAAAAAGGCTGCACGGGTTGAGGCCCTCTAAAGTCGTCTCCTGTAAATCTGAAGACTATGTCAGACAGCTCCACCTGGAATGACAGACCCTTCCTGATGTGTTTTGCAGCTATCAATTGCTTTACTCAATGCCCATGACAAATTTTTATTGATGTCAATGCGAGTCAAGGACCTGAAGCAAGTTTCGCTTCTGCTACTGATTAAAAGAAAAAGAATGATGAAAGAGAAAACCTAAGAGCTCAGTAAAGTTTTTCAATATTTATATTGCCATGATTCTATTAGCTACATATTGAAGATAAATACAACATACCTGAAATATATCTCAGTGGTATATCAGTGTCCAACTCTGCCTGTTGCATTTTCTTGGATATATTCATTTACTTTCACCACAAAAATGTTGCAAGCAGGTTGTAGAAAGTTAAAAAAATACAAGAACCAGAATTTGCATATTACTTGAATTTGAGTTTTATAAATCTATTCTGTGCAAAACTAATTATTATAATGATTGCTGAGTAAGAAGTAACACCATACAAGACTGAATTCAAACGACATTTTTTTTATATACTCTTGGTTTAATTCTCTAGCTTCACTAGATAAGTAGAAATCTTTGCAGCTGTAGCAAAGTGCCTCATATATAATGTATAGATCACATCCTCTTGCCATTTTTCACAGGTGCCTGGCTATTATATGGTACAGAATTCATTCATAGTGCCTATTAGAGGTCTTTATATGTAACTGACTTCCCTTCTTGAATATTTATAGCTCTTATGAGACATTTATGGGTAGACCCAACAAGAGTTTCTAAGGAAATACTGGGAAATAGTTCTGTATAACATCATTAATATACTGTTCTTTGATGGTAATGGCCACAAATGTCGTTTAATTGCTATATTCTTACTTTCTCTAAGCTTCGTATTGATGGGGAGACTACTATAAAGAGCCTCTCCAGTCTGAAAGGTCTTCTGGGAAACAATTTGGCTTCCACTCAAAGTAACACATTTCATTCTAGAAATGAACCATTCGAGTGAGAGTATCTGTACCAGTGATCACCATGGGTTGCATTGGAGATTGCAAATTCTTAAACGAAAGACAAAACAGATTGCATGTACAAAAATATTTGCAAATCAGACAAGATTGACTTGGCTCATGCTGGGATAAAGACAGTCCTAAGAGCACAAGCAACATTGTAAATACAAATGACTTATTGTCTGAAAGAGAGAAACATTGTTTTGTAGAGTTGTACATAATAGTGAGATTGATATATTAGATAATATTTGCTGGCAAATTCAGAAAGGCAGCACTCCTTATCAGAGATACCTCTAGGGGTTAAGACATCTGCTCCTTCTAATGAAGTTATATTCATCAGTGTTCTCAACGAGGTTATAATAAAATGACACATTTTCCTACTCTACCATTATTAGGCACTTAGGTTAGAAAGCAGAATAGAAGATGTGTGTCTGTGTATATGTTTGCACACACACATATCTATTATTTCAAGCCTGGTTCCCTCTGGATTTATGATTTAGACAACATGCATCAGAAAGAAAAAGGTATGATGCAATTTATATTTGTATAAAAGCACAGTCATATTTTTCCATCCAGAAATACTGCAGTGATAGCCTTTCATACAGGAGGAGGTGCTATTCAACGTGGTGTAAAGCAGAAACTATGGCATCCACACTTTGAATCTCAGAGTTGCCAAAGAATAAGTAGATTATGAGATAATTTTGTGAATGTGATGAGACCTTTAATAAATTTAGCAAACAGTACCTAAAGAGTTTCTATGGGTGCGAAGTAAAGCATATATGCCATAACATACGTAAATACATATTTTTGCTTTTGCTCACTGTCTTAAAATATCTTTCCATACTTTCTAGATATTAATAAATAAGGTGTGAACTTTTTTTCTAACTGCTGATATTGAAGGTAAATATATTTGCTGCAAGTTTGTGATAGAACTTGCAAGAAATGAGAAATTCAAGTAGTGTTTGATTATTTTTGAAGGCAAACATTAAAGACTTTGTGAATATTCTTCCCTTTGTCCCTTAAACTGCTCAGTGTACTTTCATACTGTTCCCCATTACTGGGATGAGACTTCTCTCTTGAGTAGCTCCTGGCATCTGGAATAGCTTTTCTGAAACTTCCATGCTTCACCAGTTCCATCTATTTTTATATCTCATCTCTTCTCCCTTGACTATCTCTTTTAATTTCTCTCCATCTGCTTTTCATATTAACTTTATAACTCCATATAACATTTGTGATGCAGTTTGCATGAAAAACACCAGCTACCCAAAATAATGATGAGGCTCATGTTAACCCTGTTGAACGGATTTGCTCCTGTGGAAGCCTGTTTCCTCCTCTGGTGCATGCAGGAGCAGCTCACTGACAGCAGTCATAGAGTCATAAAATCATAACATACACTAGATTGAAAAAGACCTGTAAAATCAAATTCAGTCGTTACTCCAGGACTGCCAGAACCACTGCTAAACCATATCACTGAGGGCCTCATCTACATGGGTTTTGAACCACCCATGCTTCAAAACTCCCAGGGATGTTGGTTCCATCCACTCTCTGGGTATCCTGTTCCAATACCTGATCACCAACTCTGTAAAGAAATTTTTCCAAATATCCAATCTAAACCTCCCATGGCACAGCTCAGAGAAAAGAATCTTAGCATTTTAATATTTTGGTATTAGCCCTCAAGATGAAGAGTTAATTGCACTAGTTGATTCATATGGGCAAACATATGAATCAAGACAGTAGAGATTGCAGCCTAAAAGTGTAAAATATTTATAAGCACGCTGATAGCAACGATAGAAGAAGAGTCATAGAGAAAACCTTGTTTCATTTATGCAGTCAAAGATTATAACTAGAACATGGCTAACTAATGGAAAGCCCTGCTAATGGAAACTGCCAAAGTCCAGTGTCGCAGTATTCAGCTTTTACCTTCTCTAATTTGGTTCAGTATGTGCTATAGATTTCAATAGTACACGAGCAAACCTCTCCCTATACAGAAAAACTTGACATCTTTCAATTTACTGAGGGATGTCTTTAGGCAGTGTTTACAAGAAGTTCCAGGTAGGTCATTCACCTATTCCAATCATGTGAGTGATTCAAGACTATTAAAATAGAGTGGACTCAGCTGGTGGTTCTAACTGCCCAGTCAGTTATACTAATGTAATATAGAATATGATTTATTTAGAATTAATCTAGATGAAATTCTAAATATAGAATTAATCTAGTCAGTGTCAGCTGATTTTAGCCTGCTTTGTAAGCCCTTTAGTTTTCAATTGTCGCAAGCTGCACATATATTTACACTTCCTTGTCTCTAGTCCAATGCAATTATTTACTACAGCTAACAAATCTTCGAGGCCATCTAACCTGTGTTTCACCTATAGTGACCTCTCACACAACTTTTCAGAGCAGTGTAAAATGCCATAAGTGCATTTCGTTGTGTATTGTGGTGTCAATTTTTCTTTTTGATGTTGCTGAATTGCACTTTATTTCGTGCCAGTATATTAAAAATCTATTAATGTTTCACACATAAAATGAACACAAATTGAGCTAGCGTAAGATTTATATTCCAACATACAAAGGCCCCAAAGTAACTCTCTCATTATTATGGCCCTGCCTGTGCCAAATTGAACTCCTAACACTATGGACAAATGTTTCAAAAGTCACAAGTGTATTTCTTCCTGACTGCTCTCCCTGCTTCAGAGCTGTTCTTACTGCAAGGCAAGCCAGTGAGTTATGCTTGCTGAAGCTGCTTTCCAGTCTTGCTAAGCAACCTTCTTACCTGTGGAAAGAAAATTCTTGAAGGAAATCCAGGTGTATTCAGAATTACTTTACTAAAACAGAAATAAGTTGTCCCTTGAAAATCAGGCAACATCCATCTTCTCATTCTATTCACCACCTGCCTTCAGAAATACTAACATGGGGTCTAAGTACCAGTTCTTTGCTCATTCAGTCATGTCTTTTCCCATGATTTATCTATGTGCTCATGGCTTTTAAAACTTATTTATGCCTCTTCTTTTCAAAATACCATGGATTACAGTTATTTTCTTTGCTTGCCTTTTTTGGTGGCACTTCAAGATGACCAGCTTAGCCTGTTATGACATAGTTTATGAACTTAAGCTAGTGGTACAAGCAAACTACTGAAGCTGAAATCGCAGGATAAAGCATTAAGGGGTTTTCAGTGTTCATGGTCTGACTGCAGTACAACACTGGATTTGGAGAGATGCAGACTGTACAATCCTTACCACCTCCCAGAGAAGACCAGCTCTTCCTGAACCATGCTAGGCAGACACTCCTCTGACCTGTTCCTGTCTCCTATTATGGAAAGCTTGCAGCTTTCCTTAGCACTTTTTTCCCCCCAGATATTATCCTTCCAAAATATTATGAAGGTTTTTTTTTTTTTTTTTTCTTAAAAAACTAAATATCTGTTACTGCCATCTGGGTTCATTACTTCTTTGTCCAATTCACAGCAGGCATTGAAAACAGCCTAATTTCTTCCCTGAAGTGACCTTTTAGGCTTTTGAAACTCAAACTTCCCTTCAGGCTATTTTGTCCTGATAAAATAGCTCACATTCCTTCCATTTTTCCATATAGGTCATATTTTCATAAATGGAAGAGAAAGAAAGAATAGTATTTAGTGGTTGACTTATGGGCATACTGGTCACAGTGCTCTGGTGTTGCTCAGCTTGAAGAGCTGGTATTGACTGGAGGGCAATGGTGTGTGTTACTATCACCCCCACTCTCCTTCCTGCAGAGAAGAACCCATGACTTTCTTAATGAGGGCCACAAGTTAGAGCAGGGCTCTTGTCTCTTAAAATCTACTAATGTTGCCTTTTAAAATCTATTCATGTTGCCTTAATGTAACCTGCAATGAGTACAGGTTATTCTTATATCCTATAATGTTTGGATAGTAGAGAGCAAATAGAAAAACACATTCCTCCTATAAAAGAAATACCTTTATTATATCTCTCCTTCCCACCCTTTGTTGTTCTTGATATTGATTAAATCTTCATTTAGCTTCATCATTTTTCTTAGTTTTCATCTCACATGTTCTCTACATCTGGTTTCATAATCTGTTGTCATGGAAATCAGACAGATGTCAAAAACATGGCTTTATCACTCAATTGTGTGATCCACACAAGAGAAAGAATAATGCAGAGAACCTGATGGGAAGTTTTGCAGATTAAAGCAAAGCAAGAAGCCAGTGGTGAGTTAAACCCCCCAAAATTACCTTTTATGTGTAACAGTGTTCTCATTACCACCACTGGAAAATAAAAATTTGCAGGTATTGTTTTCTTTGTTAATTTTTATTTATTATTTTATGTGTGGAACATTTAAATATCCTGAGCTCGGTCCCTCACATGATTTAGTGGTGCTGAACGAGTTGTAGTTGTGCAAGAGTATCCCCATGTAAGCTTCTTAAGTAGTTAAGGCTTTGCAGGTGTTCACTGAGCTCATGACTAACAAGTAGTGAAAGAGGTTTCAGATCTGTTAACCCATCATTAACAAAATAAAACCACAGGTAATTCTCCTAAATATCCAGCAGGGTGGGCAGAGGAGCCTTAGTTCTACCATGGAAGGAAATGGCATTTTGGTTTTTGCTCAGGGCTGCACAGCCCTGTTGAACGCAGTGAGGTTCAGGGTCACCAAATTGATGGTGATGTGCCACAGAATGCATCCAGAAGTTGCACTTGCCCTGAAATCCTGCATCCCATCGAAATGTTTTTACACTGCTGAGGGATAGGGTGAAAATCCAGCCTCAAGGCAGAATTGTATCAAATGAGGCCAGTGCCAGGGCTGGGAACAGAGGCAGCTCTATGAAGCCGTGCTTTTTGTTCAGGTAAAATCCTTTTATGACCAAGACATTTATCGTATTGGTATCAACAGAGGCAAATAAAGGACTTTTGTGCCATTACTGCCGACACCTCACTATCTTTGTTGAGTAAGTCACATTATGTGTCTGTGTTCACACAGCAATTTTCCAATTAGCTAATAATGTGGTTCCCTTATGCTTTTTTATTAAGTTTCTACTAAGTACAGAATGGATTTTTTATGCTTGTTACAAAAGTAGTCCCATGATATCTGCTTATACATCTATTTTGAAATGTCAGCCAGACAAACAAATCTATTTGAAACAATACTGGACCTACAGAAATTTCCTACATGCAGGAATTTTACAGTGTTTCTTTGTTATGTCACTTTTCAGAATGACTACTTATATTCTGAGGAGAATGGGCACAATTTAATTCTGCTTTGTAAATAAAGCACATCAGCTTTAGACTTCATCATCTTTGAGTATAGTTGGAAACATAGAGTTTTCTTTAGGGTATAAAAATACACTAGTTTTTTTGTTAGTCTAGATCAAACCATGAAATAAAAGACTGAAATCAGGATGGAAGGAAGAGTGGAAGGAAAGAAGGAAGGTATGGATTAACCCAGCTGGAATCTCACAACTTAAGGTGAATTTGCTGAGTCTGGCTGTTGAAGAAGCAACTTTGAATTATAAATTGAACATATCTGTCCATGAATCATTGAGAGACAGTGTACAAAAAACTCAGTGTCCACAAAATTCAGTGTCCACACCTTCACATCACTGCTTTCCAGGTGAGAGCAGCATTTTCCAAAGCACAAGATCTGCAAAAAAATATGCACTAAGACCCTTCCTTCAGGCTATCAGCACTGGTGCACTGAGACCTGCTGTATGCCACCTGTATCTGCCCCAGAAACCACTTAGCTTCAAACTCGTATAAACATGATGGCAATTATATAGCATTTAGCACTCTTTAATACATTATACAAGAAAATGAATTGTATCTTTTCAGTATTAATTTATATTACATCAACAACATTATGGTTGGAGAAGGGTAAAATCAACATGTTATTTATGCTGAAATTGCACTGAACCATGGTGCTCCTGGAAAGTTGAAAAACTGAAAAATTTTGAATAAATTATTGATGATTTTTAAAGCTTTTCTTATTGATTACAGATTATAATCTTACATTAAAAAACTGCAGCTAAGTTGTCCTGGGTTCAGCAGCTGCAGTCATTTTTCTCCTTCTTAGTAGCTGATGCAGTGCTGTGGTTTTGATTTTGGTCCTAGGAACAGCACTGATAACACCGATGTTTTCAATTACTGCTTGGTAGGGTTTTGGTCTCACCAAGGACTTGCTGAGTCT
>JASSUY010032987.1:33652-118638 GCA_032466535.1 Forpus xanthops
CTTCCTCAGATCCAATCTAAACTTCCCCTGTTTAAGTTTGAACCCGTTACCCCTTGTCCTATCACTATAGTCCCTAAGGAAGAGTCCCTTCCCAGCATCCCTATATTTTCTTTTGCCTACTCAGGGTACATATTTGTTGATATGTAACCCCAGAGTCCCTAGTTTTGATTAATCCTCCATGACTAGCTAGATCTAGTCCTTTCACAAAGAAATTCTCCTTGTTTATGTATCTTCATTTCTTCCTACAGTCTGCTGTTTCACCTTTAAAGGTGGTGACAAAAAAAAATTAGAGTTTTAGTGAAAAGATATAAGCCTCAATTAATTTACATATCTATTAATAAAGACTTTTTCCTTAAGGAATGGTCCACAAATATCTATAAACCTCAAATTGTACCTTGGCTTAAAATAGACTTTTTAAGTAGAACTCTACAAATGAGGAAATTAAGATGTGCTCTTATCTTCATGAATTTCTTTCTTTTTACATTTAAACGTTTTTAAAATCTTGGCCTCAACTCTGTATTTCCATACAACCTACAATAAAGGCAGGGAGGAGGCTCAGTTACCTTTTTACCTTCAAGAAGCATCTGATGAGCAGTGAAGTTGTCCAATTAAGCCCACACTGCATATGGTGTAGACCCGGAGTAGGTTCCTCACTATGAGAAAGGTTTGGAACATACCTTAAAGCTGGGGCTTTTAGGTTCTGCCTGAGTTATGTATACCATTAGAAGCTCTTGTTGAAGTCAGACATTTTACATCTATACCTCCTTGCTGGCCCTCATGGTAGCATTCTCCACCCCTGTCCTCAAGGGGCCACTCACCCCCTGTGGGATGACATGTCTTTCCAGGAGACAGAGAAAACGGGAGTGATTGGTCTTTCTCTGCTGGAGAATCTCCTAGGGCTTTAGCTTGTCTCTGGCTTAATCAGTATTGCTCTGAAACCACCCAGAGATACTTAAGGATGTTTAGGGATAGTATTTTCAATGCCCTGGGGTTGCTTGGGTTATATCTTATGTCTGGACCCTGCTGGGTGGCCACCCCCAGGGCCTGGTGGACCCCAGTGCTAGAGGGGATTCAGTGCTGAAGATTCTCCTTGTGCTTGGGGTATCTACTCTGGCAGCATGATAATGTAAAACTTTGGGAATACAGAAGAGCCTCTGTTACCCTTAGGAATGTTTATAACAAAACACCCTCATCTAAGACAGACCGATTTTCTTTCTGGTGAAGGGCTCACCAACACAGTTCACACCTTCAACCTCAGCTTAGAGCTTCTGGAGCATGCTTAGCCTGCATCTTCCAGTGTTGTTACGAAGATCTGGGCTTCATTCTGGCCTGCTTTTGGCCACGCTTCAGAGACCAGCTATACTAGCAGCAGATCTCAGGTGGGTGGCATGGCCAAGCAAGTTATGACCTGTATAGTTGCTAAAAGTAGAAATTTCAGCTTTCTATAATGGGAATATGTGAACTGGAAAGCTTGAAATATGATAGAACATGTAATCCCCATATCTAGCTTTTTTTTTCCCAGACACATCTAGAAACCATGCACAAGTAATTGAATAAAATAGGAATAATAAATGTAGCAATATAATTGGAGCACAAATAACTATGGATCAGTAGAGCAACACAAATGCAATGGATAGAGGTCAGGGTAGCATCTGCTTTTCTGATCTTGCATATATGGAGAGGCAGGTATAGCAGTTTGTTACCCTGGAGCTATTCAAGCGTACAGTATGAGGATTACCAATAAATGAAGACCTTCTGCTTGAGCTTATGCTGCTTTCTTCCTGTTGCTGTTGTGGGATTTATCTGGAGTTCACAAACTGGGTAAAGTGTCCACTAATCTTATGGCAGCACACTAAGAGCATTTTCAGCAGTGCAGTTGGCACAGGGGAAGCTATTCAGAGCCAGGCACAAGCCATGCAGAGGAGCCAGACATGTGGATTTGGGAGGATTTTTCTGTCCGCACAGGTGAAAGTAGAAGATTTATTTACACCTGAAAACTTTGGGGAACAGATTTCAGGCTGACTTCAAAAGTAGCTCCTAACAGGAATCGAGCAGAAGCAGAGTTGACTTTCTAACTTGCTCCTGTTGCTAATAATATCATACCGTTAAGAAAAAGATTTTGTGTGTTAATCAAACTGCTACATCCTTGATAGGTAAGAGAAACCACATGTATTGAAAACAACCCTCTGCATATAGAATAAAAGTATGAGAGAGGCACCAAACAGGAGAAAATTCTTTCTCAGGAAATCCTGGGAAAGGCAGGTTTCAATGAGAGTTTTCTGAGTGTTATGGTGCTTCATTTAGCACTACTAAAGTTATACAGTTTGTTTTGTGGACTGTAGTTCAGCAAACCAGAGAGAAGCAGGCTCTTGATTAGGCATCCAATGTGCTGTGCTGCTCATCAATTTACCTTTACACTTCCCTTTTCTCCCAGTCCATATCTATTTTCTTGGGTGCTTATGGAAGTTTTTTAGCTCAAAGATGCAGTTTCCTGTAGCTGTTTTGTACTCACACAGCTGCTGGCATGGCTGGTCTTTCATCTGCTACTGCCCCTGGAAGGTGATACTGAAATAAAGACAGTAAGTAGTGACAGAGCCTCTGGGAATGAGCTTCATGGGCTGGCATGGATTCCCAACAGTGGAGCAAAACAGGTAGTTTTGTCTCAGACCTGAATGTTCCTTGGGAGTGCAAGAGCAAGGAGTAACTCTCTGACAGCATTTTTCAGTGTGGGCCCTGACGAGCTGCTCCCAAAGTATTCAAATTCTCAACATATTGGTCATGTCGTATGAAACATCATTGTGAATCGCCAGCATAAAGAAATTGAGAATAAAAGCTCAAAATCTTGGCCACTGGAGGCTCACAACAATCTGCAGGGAGGATGTCCTTGTCGCTAGGGCTCAGGAGCCACCAAACCCCAAAAGACTAAATCCCATGGCGATGATCCATGTATACATGGAGAGGGAAGCCCAGGGCAGGATCAAGGGAACGGGTAGCAGGAAATTAGTTTTGTCAGCAAATCAAATGCAACTTCTGACTTTAAATGTAAAGAGGATGTGTGTGCGTTCACTCAGGGTTCCTTTCTTGGCTTAATATATTAGCAGGAGCAACTGAAATCAGGTGCTCTGAAATAATTCTCCCTTCTGGATCTCAACTTCCTACAGTTCAGCATTCATTGTAGGCCAGTTTATACAGTAAATTAGACATAAAATAATTGATGTGGAGTATTCTTTAGTTTTCTATTGTAAATGGTAATAACAGTAAATTATTGTAAATAATTATGGACTGCTTGCAGAATTTCCATAGACAGGACAATGTATTTTTATTTGATAGTATTTTATAACCATATAGACTTTATAGCTGTAGAGGTAAATTACTTTTCCCATGGTTTCAACATAATGGGCTATGCAGGTAAAAGTATTTTTGCAGAAATGTGAATTCTTCCAGGTGTTTCACATATTTTTCTCATCGATTTAAACTTTATTTTTACATGATTGTGCATAGGCAGTCCATGCAAGGTATTCATAGAAGGGACAAATGCACAGAGATAGAGATTTAGAATTAGAAAATGCAGAAATTTTATATCAGTTTTAAATGTAAATGTTGATTTGATTGACTATATCTAGCCAGTAATGCTGTTAGGTGTGAAACTTTGTGTTATTTCAGATAGCACGCAAAGAGAGTTCTAATCTATAAAACTAATAAGCTAATCAGAATTGTGCCTGCTTTGATATGTACAGTCTAAATTAAGCCTGAGGATACTTGATATCCAATTTTAAAATTTGCCTTGAGTCAAAAAATTACTAAATAATTATTAAGATTTTTTTGGGGAAATGAGCCAAAATGTAATTCAAACCCATCTATCAAATAATAGAGGCACAAATGCTCCCTCAAAGCACAAATATGTGTTTGTGTTAGTGTATAGATAACCTTCTATGACACAGTTTCTTTAGTCCATGGATATTTGAGTTTAGGAGTAGAACAAGCATAGGATGGCATTTCCTCCTTTTTTATTGCTAGAAATGTGAGCAATGCATCATAATGCCAGAGCATAATGGCTTGGAGGAAGGAATTATGCTGGAATAACACCAGCACCAAGCTGATGGCTGAATCCTGCCCATAGGAACATGGTATGGAAATGCTTTTCTGACCAGACAGCTGCATCTTGGCAGCTGCAAATGGTTAGCCACTACAAAGGGAAGTTATTTTCTGATATAATTTCAGTCAGTTTACAACAAGGCTACTCACACATTGTAAGAGTGATACCGTGCACAGTCTTTCATTGTGGGTACTTTATTTTTGAATAAAGCATAAGGATTTTTTTTTCTTTATTTTCTTGGATCAAGGAAAAACATTATACTTTTGAGATGTCACTGCTCATGCACATGGGTTAGTAGTTCAGTACAAGAAATGATTTAGTTACAGGATTACCTTCAAGCACACACTTAAATCCCATAGAAATCAGAAAGCTTAAGAAGCATGATTAAAGCTGAGTTTATGTGCAGTGCTTTGCTGCAAAAGGGCCATGTGTTTGGGAACAAATTTAATGTAACATATAACTTGAATCAGACAAACCAACTTTAGGTTGATATTTGAAGATTCTTATTTTGAACACACATTTCCCATGTAAAATGGTTTCTAGTCAAAACTCTCATAAAAATATGTAGCAAGAATAAAACATACAGTTTTCAATTACAATTGTTAGCCAATCAATTATGATTTTAGATAGTAAAACAATATTGCAAATTTAATCCTAATTTTCATTAAAATTCAAGTAATGCCTTTCTGCTATATTGGTGATTCACCAGATGAAAGAAAATACTACAGTGTGATTTTAAAGTTTATTATGAACTTTGTAAACAATTTTAAATGAGATCCAAATTAACCTACAATAAAAAAGCAGTCTTTACTGACTTTTACTTGAGATACTTTAGTCTTAAGCAAAATTAACAAGAGTATTGAAGGGATTCTGTGGGAGCAGGGGGAGCTTGGGCTGTGTGCTGCCCTCTCCATGCATTGGAATCCCAAAACACAGCTCTTACTGCCCAGCATTTCCTCGCTGAAGGTGTTGGGCTCAGCTCATATCCCACTTCCGTCAGTATCCTTGCAATGAAACCACTAATTTCAGTAGTTTTCAGACATGACAACAGAACCTGGCCAACTATTTTAGGAGAACCTGGAAGAAAGTTTTATTTCTAAATCCATTTCTATAGAAGTATGAGATGATTCTTGCAATTTTTTTTAATGAGAATGCTTTAATAACTCCATAGGAATGTTTCTGATGAGCCGAGGACAATAGTGTGAGAATTCTGCCTTAAAATAGGATGAGCTACTGTTGAAGCAGGGGTTCATTGAGAATAAATAGCAGGGCAACAGGAACACGTAGAGGTTTGACTTGCTGATCTCCTAGTCATCTTTTAGCCATGAGCCAAGAGGATATTGGCAAACATTGTTAAGTACAAAATAAAGTAATAATCTTTATAAGAATGTCCATATGCTTTTAAACCTGTAGGGTCTTAAAAACCACAAAGTGATTGTGAATATAGGGCTCCTAGGTTAATAGCTGGAAATCAAATGCATTAGGAAGTCCAGTCAGAAGATGCTGATAAGAAATATTCTTTGTTCCTTTGGAAACAGCAATACTTAAGATAAAAGTAGAGTACATTTTAGAGTGTAGGTGAATCTAACTTCCAAATAAAATATGAAATGAATATAGAAAAGAACAGTAGGGAAAGCACTTTTGATTTTCTTCCTGAATTCAATAACTAAACTTTAAAGGTAATTTATTTTTTGATGCTGTTGATAGCTCCAAAGTAAAATAAAACTCCATGTTTTCCAGGCTTTTAATAGTCTGTACTGCTCTTTTTATCTTATTTCCTGGTGTGTTTATATTTGGTTTTGTATTTTTTTTTTAATTACAGCAATGCTCTCTGTTCCTACATTATTGACATAAGCCAAGGAATATCTGACATAAAAACTGCACAATAGTTTCAGGAAGAAGAAAGGTGTAAGCTGATGTCTAATTGCCGAAAACTTTAATGCTCATTATACATTAGTGCAAAGGGTTTGATTTCAGCACCAGTATTTGAGACTCACACCTCACCTAAGTAGCAGTTCTGAATATTTGGTGTTGCCATCTGCCAGTGCTCAGAGAGCGTTAGCAATGAGATGAGGGTTTTTAAGGTGTTACATGCTTTGAATTACATTCTCTAGGCATCCATGATAGCAGGAGATGACGTTCAAAGGCATAGCCGCTGCTGTTCTAAACCTCCCACATACACACTGCTGGAGAGCTGGGACAAACCTAGGGACCCTTGTTACCTAAGCCCACAGAGAGATTTAATTTCAAATTGTACAGCAGATGTTGTGCCATATCATTCATCAAGCAGCTGTTTTCCCTCCAGAGTAAGGGAGCCTACTGCTGTAACGTGTGTGTCATGAGAGTCTCATAGGACATGGAGGTGAGCTGTCACAAGGTGCCCATCAGGCTCCTCCATGGATGCTGGTGTTAGCATAGGAGGAATGTGGCAGGGAATCAGGGATAGCCCAGGTGCACTGTGAAGGGACACCAGATAAAACAAACCATGACCTGTACCCTACACTTTACCAACTAGGTGCAGTGGTCTGTGTTCCTCTTGTATCAGCCCAATAACCCTATCCTGGCTTTTGTAGCTTTCGCTTAGCATGAATAAAACCCATAACAACAATGACAGGGGAATCTATTCTTCTGTCTTTCTGCTCTACAAGCAAAATATGATTTGTGGGAAGCGCAGCAAAATGTATATATAACATGTCCAAAATGTTGTGGAGGAATTTGAAGCAAATTCCAGAGTTCTTTGTCTTTGTCAGAATATCAGGTACTCATGGTCCTGGTCATTGGATCATTTCTTCCATTCATTAGTCTAATTGTCAATGATTTCTTTTCCTAGCTATATTTAATCAATCGCTTACTTACTTTGTTTATGTGCACAGCCACTTTGTTTCACTTCACAAGGAGAACTGTAGGTATTGCAATATGCTTAGAATGTTTGATGTGGGAGCTAACCTATCTGTCTTTCATGTCTTCATTACATCAGGATATTAGTAACTTTCCTAGATATTTAAAAGAGACATTGAAACCTCATTTACTTACAAACTACATCAGGTTTTCAGTGCTCGCTCTGCTGAATGCTGTATATCCCATTTTTCACTAAAGGATGCATAAATGGGTCTTTTCAGCAGAAGGGTAAGTGAAGAACATGACTTATCTCTAATCTGGGTAAAATAACAACTTCATGGGCTTTTGATATAACTCTTATGAAAATGTCCTTCAGAATTTAGGCTGCAGCTAGCTCAAATATAGAGGTAAATAAGCAACTCTGCCTTCATGTTGAAAATTCCACACTTTCAGGATTTTGGGGACACAAGAATAGAAAAAGGTGGAAAGAAAAGCACTACAAAGAAATCAGTTTCCTTTGTTGTTTCTAACCATCCCCTGCTCAGGTTTTAAAACATAGTTCTCTGTAATTCAGCAGGGAATCACAGCTGTATAAAGCTATACTAGTGAGTGTTTCAGCTCTCCAGGATACTCCACAAACTTTCTCATAATGGAAAGTATTTTTTATGGCTTGAATTTATTATTTTATAAATGACATTTTGCTGATATTAATATTGGTAATATCAACAGTACCCTTTAGTCCTCCCAGGAACATATTGTGTGTTAAAACCTATGGACCCCAGAGCTTCCTTTACCCACTCTGCTGCTGTAGGGTAAATATCAGCCCCTTCTAGACTTCAGTGAAATCTTCAGGTTGAAAATAAAGAAAACTGGTCTATTAATACTACTGAAACAAAAGTCTTTATCTTGAGATCACCTTGTATACTGAATGATCTTTTGGAGGAATATGTGCTTCTTTCTGAAACAAATTCCCCAGCCATAAATACCAGGAATTTTGTAGAGTTCATGTTCTCATACCAATGGAAAGAGATTTCTGGAACCTGATGGTGGGAGGAAACAGAATCCAATCTTCTATCTTTTGGCTCCCCAGTGAATATTTCTTCTACAAAAGGAAAGGACTAATTTTCCTGTAAGCCTCATAACCAGATCTAGGTGTTACAGGGTAGGGTTAACTTAATCTAAAAGAAAATACGCTTTTTAGTGCCAGTTTTTGGTATCATGTATAACCTTCTGTGATACATAAAAAATTTGAGCCATCTGAATCCTATGAAAGCCAAAAAAATATTTTAAAACACTATCTTCAGTATTTCAGTCTTTAAATCATCTGGTCTTTAATGGGAAAAGCTGTCAATACCCTCAATTAAAACAAAATTTCATAGTATCAGAGAACTAATGTGACTCTGGTTTCTTGTCAGTGATTTATTGCCTTTTTTAGGTGACACAATGATGTAATCTACTGCAGAAATAGGACTGAAGTGGACAGTTACTGACTCCTCATAGTGCAGATATTTTATCTTTTTTTCTTTTTTTTTAGCTAGTAAATAATTGTTATCTCTGAAAGATGAACAAAATTATCTCCAATGAGTTGTATAAAACTAAAGAAAAACCAGAAAGTGTTGGTTGTTCAAGTAAGGGGATTTTATAGCTCTTTCTTAACTTTAGAGATGGAGGAAAACATACCTCTTTCAAGCTTGGCTAGATTTGAAATTATCTATTGTTATGCTTCCTCTAGCTCAGCATCCTCATGGGCTGTTCTTAGCAATATCTTCATTTTAAGATTATATAGTGTATTTAATGCATATGCAGCAGACTTCTAATTACCTCTGTTGCAGTAATCCTCGGTCATCAAATTTCTCTCTGAAAGGCTGGCACACACTCATGGACAAATGCTTTTTCTACAGTAAGTTCACGACTGCGGCAAACATGAGGAGCTGGTAGAGGTTGCAGAAGGAGAGAGAGAAAGCTGGAGCATCTATAGTGAAGCTGGTGGATGGGAGAAGAGAGTGTAATCCCTGTGCTACACATAAAAATTATGGGGAGGAGGGAAAGAGGAGGTGTCTGCCAAAGCTGAAGTAGTGGTTCATTTACAGACAGAACGAGATCGGTTATGAGGGGGGCTGTTATTTGAAGGATTTATGACTTACAAATCTTTTTGAGGTAAAGTTACCAAGTTGAGGGAGTTTCTTGGCCAAGTTGATGTTCCTTTTTTCCCCCGATGTATATTATTCCTGATGGAATCAAAGTGGAAGTGCAGAAGCCCTTTGAAAACTCAAAGGTATGTAACAGAGGCAATTCCACCCTTTCATGTAAAATTGTTGACCATCACTTTTAAAGTAGGCTCCAACTAGTATGAAATGGATTACTTCTGTCTGAAGACTATCCAAGACCTGTTTATTCCTTATATGAACTTTTTGTGGAAGAAAAACCTCACCAAGATCAAGATGTCCTGTCAGATTGGGCTGTTGAGCCAAAGAATGAAATCTGGAAATGTCTGGACTAGGCACAGTGTGAGAGACTCCAGCTGCAAAACCACTGACCACTGGTTAAGACAATAACCACAGGGACGAATACCTACTGCCTCTCCAGGGGCTCTGGCTTTCATATCACAAGTTTCTATGTGAATCGTGGGATGTAGAGAACCGTCACTTATCACTTCTGCTCCTCTCTCAAGAATAATATCAACCATACAATTAGAGTGGTAGAAGGTCACAGCTGTAATGCTGAGCAGCCATTTTTCAGCAACAGCCTGAAATGTGTCTCTCCTGTTACCCTTTCTCCCCAGAGGTGCTGTTTCTACTTTTTCCAAACCATATAAATCAATGTCTACCACATTACCTTATCAGCATTTTTCAGCTTTCTTATATGGGAAAAGGTACCATGTCTAGGAATAACCTCCAGTGAGAAAGAACTCCTTTTTCTCATCAATACCAACTCTATAAAAACCTACTTTTTTGCCACTATCTTTTAAGACAGGCTTAAAAAAACGGGTTGCCACTCAGTTTTAGAAAATCCTCCAGAATCAGATTTATGGTCACTTGAGGTTTTTGCAGTGAAGGAGATATATGCAGTTGTTATCATATGTATTTTGCTAACATTGTGCATATTTTCGGCTTGTGACCTATATTTAATAAACATATGCAATGTGACACATGCCATTGGAAATTAAACATGTCATTATAAAAATATAAAGAACGTGACACACACCATTAACACGTGTCAAAACCCATTAGAGTTCTTCTCTATTAAACTACCCAAGCACTTCTAAAATAAGGAAATCCACTCTCTCTATAAACACATAGTTAACTGGTACACCTTTCATTTTGTCTTATAAAGGCTTCTGGCTAAATTCTGTGTCATTATTCTATAGTCTGTTCGCTGACATTACATCCAGTCTTTCCTGTAATGTTATCAGAAAAGTGGCAGGACAGAAGCATGTCTCTGGTAACACCTGGCACATGTTGATGGATTTTATGTAGAACAAAATGCAAAACAAGTTGATAATCTAATGCAAAGCATCGTTTAGCCATAAGTCAGAAGCAGAAAAGACAGCAGTTTTCCCCTCTCATTAAATCTTTCAACAAGTCTTGAACTTTGCTTGTCTTCCCCATAAAAGCAGGTGATCCATCTTTGATTTTCTCCATTCTCAGTACAGAGTAATTAATTCAAATTAAATTCCTAGAAGTGTTAAAGGGTTTGCATCAACAACATGTGTTAATATCTCCAGTGTTATCAGAGTCATCTCCACTTTAAAGAAGCTTTTTGTTACTAGGAAGAAGTGGATGAAAACCAACTTTCAAGAGAAAATAGCTTGTTTAGAAGGACTGTGTTAACACCAGGCATTAAAGAAACCCACATTTATGGTCACTCAAACAAGAGTTTACCAAGAATTAATAGTATGTATGTGCATGTATATTGCTATTAACAGAATAATAATGCTTTGAGTGTCACATTGGGCATATGCAGAGGGGACTTCTGAACTTCTGCACAGCCAGGCAGGAGAGAGGGGATGTGATACACACAAGCAGCGGACAGGCTCTGGAATTTGGCGCTTACACCCACCAAGAATACATTTTGACACCAAGCATAAGTCTTGTCCTGCCCCGTCCTCTCCCGTATTTCACTTCTGAAAATCCTTTGAACATGGAAGATGCAGCAAGTTACTTGTGCTCTTTTAAAATCTGGGGGAGAGAAGCACAGTTTTGAAAAGCTCTTTCAGATTATTGCATTTTGAGATGCTTCAGTAATCAATCCAACCCTCAGTCAGGACTATGGGAGGAGGGGATTTACAGCTCTTCACTGGGACAGTTTGGTACAAAGGGACAGAGAAAGAGGATAAAGCAGGGCGCTGAATGTAGTCCTTTTTGCAGAAGGTGGCAGAACAAATGAGCATCTGTCTTGTTGAACTACCAGTGAGCAGGTAGATAAATTTTAAAAGCCTTGTCAATGTCAATTTGCTTCCAGCCTTCCCTAACATACAGTCTGGGGTGTCTTAGAAGCAGTCCTCAAGAACTTCCGACCCTGAGATCTCATGCTCTATTTGTCCCTGGTGACTGCTGGCCTTCATTAGTGCAGACAAACTGATTTCTTTCCGCCCCTTTCCTCTCCATCCCCAGCTGAGGATTCCACTTTTCTGTGTGCATAAAAATGTGTCCTAGGAAGCACTAAAATAAAAAATGTTTACATCACAGCTTGCTTGCCGGAAAAGTCTTATTCTCTCCTGACACACTGATCTTTTTCACACTGCTTTTGTTCTCTCGTTAGAATACACAGCTGCCTGCATTATGCCATGCTGAATGTAACACATGCAGGATGTGCATGTCAGTGTGTCAGGCTTGAAAACCAATGATTAAAAATAATGTTGCTCATTAGTCATTGCAAAACAAACTGAGAACAATGCTCTTTGGCCAATTTGTAAACAAACATCCTGTTCAACCTGTTCAGTGATTTCTCTTTAAGGAAGAGAATAAGAGACCAGCTCATAAATAAATAACTCCCTAATTCTGCTGGAGACACATACTCAGGGTAGTATAGTGGATGAATAAATATTCTATAATTTCATCTTCTGCAAAACTGCCTCCTGCAAATTTTAGCTTCAGATATCCCTAATGCAAATAGCCATTCATAAATATTTTATGAAAGCGCGCATATATGTGCACGATGTACGCCTGCTCTCATATGGACAAAGAATTACCACTAAAAGTAACAAATTAGTATCCTGAGAATACTGTCAAGTACATCACATTAGTGAAAAAATCCTCAATCTAAAGAAAGACTAATGCATGTTCCTCTTCTGCTTGTGAGCCCCTGATGCCCCTGTGTTAAAAGTGGCACTATTAGAAAAAAGGTGTTTTCAGTATAATTCCTGAGTATTTTCTCCTCAACAAGCATTGTATCAGTTCTGTTGGGCACCTGGTAATCTAGGAAGTGCTTTGAAATCAGTCGCATTATTCCCTTCACTGTGTAAATTAACATTCATGGCCACAGACAAGGCTGAATTCAGACACCAGTCCACGTCTAAGAAAAGCACATTTTCTCAGGCTTCCAGCAGTGTTGAGGAGTGCAGATGACGGCACAGTACCATGGGCCTTCCTGCCCTATGCTCTCAGGAAAGTAACTGCCTACAGCTGGAAATCTGGAAAAATGCACTGCCAGGGTCTCCAGAAGGCAGTTATAAGAAAACATGCTCGAACAGAAATAGCTTTCCATACTGCTATTAATTAGAGGTTGTTTAATACCTGGAGGCATTTATACTCTTGAAATGATCCTGGTTTAGTTGTTACTGGACCCACTGAGAACACTATTGGAATCTTGACTTAATGCTCCTGATTCATCCAATGACATTTGTATACATAGAAAGGGATTGCATGCAAGGGAGTGCAAGATGACATGTAGTTCCAAACCGAAGACTAGGAAAACTTTCATTTCATTTTACGGTGGGTTTTTTTTTTTAAGAGAAGTGTTGTGTGAGCCCTGTCTTGATTATAGTTTAATTCATCAGGTTAGCTCCTATTTTGATTTGCCTGTTAATATTCAAAAACAGTGTTATTTACTCAGTAGTCTGCTGTAAATCGTCCACCTCCACTAAACTCTATTATGTTGCTCTCTTTTATCTCCCAGATCCCTGACAGAAGTGAAAAAGCCCTTCAGGGAGGGGCAGGTCTGTGGTTCCTGTATTGCTAGATGAACAATGCAGTGGTAGAGCCAGGCTTGTGCCCCTGCACTGGGGAATCTGAGCTGCTCCCCACTCTGCAGTGCACAATCCTGCATTTTCTCCAACAAAGCATGTGTGCCTCTGCAAAAGTTCATTTCCAACAGTACATGACACTGCATACTATACTCCCCAAGACTAGGTAAGTCCCACTGCCTGTATGCCCTGATTTCTTAAAATCGAGCAGAAAAGAAAACGTTCCTGTCAAATCTTATTACACAGTGCACTGTGCTGCAGCATGGAAAAACATCTTTTTCTGGTTTCAACTCAAACGTGCATGAATTCAGTACACTAGCAGAAGATTGCTTACTTCTATACTATTAGATCACTTAATACTCCCCTTGTATTTCTACCTGGAGGTCCCAGTTGAGAAGAGCAACTCTGCTCCTAGCAACATTAGGGAGCTGAAACACACAAACACCTGTACAGGCACCGGGTCTGATAAGTAGACAGAGACTTTCCAGTTGGAAAGGACACAGGTCAAATAATTCCAGATAAGCCAATTGACAGCACCACTTGTATTTTATGTTAAGGAGGTTTCCACCCCCAAATAAAAGCTCAAACACGAGAAGAGACTGCATCAAAAAGGGTTCATCGCAATTTCTGTGCACTCCCTTATTAACACACTGAAAATAACAGTCTCAATAAGGCTATTTTTTCCTAGTCAGGACTTCTCATGCTGTTTCTAAACTCACTTGTCAGATGAACAAATATCCATCCTATTTCCACCACATTCAGTTCTTTAAATCCCCTGCAAATCTGAACCAACTAAAATTACAAAACTGAGAATTTCCTTGGTTGCTTGGAAAAGTTTCTTGGACCAATATGTAATGTTTTTGCCATTTTCACTATTTGCATTATAAAATTTGTTAATATAAGCTGAAAAAATATTATGGAAATGATAAATACATACAGGTCATTAAAGAATTGCAGAAAATTAAGGCTAGATAAGATTAATTATATTAAAGACATTTCTAAAGGGTGCATCCTGAAGACCTCACACAGGGGAGAGCACGAAGCCTAAGCAGGCTGGCCATCCCATTTCTCTATTACCTATTTCTTAAAAGAAGCTTTTTCCTGATACCTAAACAGACTTTCATAACGCAACATAATTTCCTTTTGTTATAGTCTTCAAGGACACTAAAGTACACTGTATTGACCTTTTCTGCTGGCTAGTATATGCACAAGACTCATATTCTTCTTTAAGGTTTAATTTTGATATTTGTGTGCGGGGTTTTTTTTCTTGTGCATGTGCTTAATATTCCCTATTTATTGATACATTTGTTAAAAAGGTTGTGTTTGATCATCCGGGTCATTAATGAAAATATTGGGTGCTACTACAAAATCCCAATTGATGTATCTTTCCTTTTTGATAAGGAATCATGAATTCTTTCAGAATGTTTTCTAATGAGTTTTGCAGCCAATTCTTGTTTTGTTAGATTATACTTTCTAAAAAGTTAATAATTATCAAATTGCTAAATTATAGGAAAGGTCAAGAAATGGGAGGATTTTAGCAGATAGAAGTTTGCAATATTTTCCATAGCCCAGATTCTTCAAAGACCTGCTCTTTTGCTGAATTATACTCTCAGAAAGACAGCTTGTGTGCTTTAAATGAAGTTCATACTGAAATAATTTTAGGAATTAACCCATCATTAAGATTGAAACATTTTGAGAATACTGCCTAAACTCAAAATACTATGCTACAACAATGTAAACAGTAATGACTGGAAACTAGTGATTTCAGTAATGTTAACAGTGATGTTAATTCTATGACTACTCTTTCTTCATCAGCCATATTTTTATCCTGGTCTTGAAGAAAGAGTTAATAATTTGAGGTACATGAATAAAATTCTACTGCTTCAATATACAACAGTGGATATGACCTATATATGCTGATAAGCTCCTCATCAAAACAAACATATTGATGGTAGTATTGCCTATTAAGACAATGTAATATATAGACAGCTGGATCATATATAATTTATACTGTTCTCACTTTACAAAACTGACAACTGAACAAATATAATTGATTCATGTATTGCCATATTCATTCCATTAGTTAGAATATATATCCAAAATTGGAGATGTCAATCAAATAAAATGAATGCATGTTTTCATAGAGCACTGTGATTCCTTTTATTAAACCAAGAAAAAAAGTCAATCACTATTTTTGGATTCAGATTCAACAGGAGTATGGCTCCTGCAAGTTATGTGGCAATAAATATACACATTTATTTTAGTCATGTTAGAAAATTACACAGGATACTTTTGATTTTTTTATTGTGCAAGAAAATAAGCTATTTATGATAGCAGTGTCTATAAACACTTTAAACAAATAGTTTCACTGGCATATAGAAACAGGAGATAGTACTCATTCTCACTTACACCAATTTTGGACTCCATTGGTTTCAGTGAAATTTACTCTTGATTTACACCAACACAAAGAAGAGGCTGGAGCAGCCCCATATTTTAGCTGCTGTCTTTCACATGCTGATCTGCGGCTCCCAAATTGCTGGATGAATAATGCTGAGGCAAATATTACAGGTTCTGCCTGCATTTTTGTAGTAATTTACTTCTAAACCTTGAGAATATAAACAGAAATCTGTCATAAGCAAAACACTCATTTCCTTCATCTACAGCTGTGTCTATGCTCACTGAGTGGGTCTGCTCTGCCCAGGGTGTAAAACATGCTGTAAGACATTTTCTCATTCAAAAAGGATGCAAAAATGCTATTTTATAAGTTTAAAGTTCCCAATGCCTACTTTCTGCTGAAGGCAAGGTATGACAGCCACATGCACTGTTGAGAGTAATGTGCAGCTTGGACCTGAGCAGTCATAACCCCACCCTGGATGTCAACTCAAGTTGTGGTGACGTTCACAGCAAAACCCTTCTTGACAGGCAGCAAGAGGCAAGGGGAAGGAAAAAGGGAAGGTGGGAAGTTTGCCCAAAAACCGAGATCCGCAGTTTCCAAATATCTTGAAGGAATTTGTCTCATCTTGCCTGGTCTCTCATGGCTTTCTTCCTTGTGTTTCTTCTACAGCGGTGGCCTGTGCAGTACCAAAGGAAAGGATGAGCCCCTGCAGCTTTTCCCTAAACAACGGTTTATCTGATCATGGTGGTTTGAACATTTACATGGAGTATTTTATTGTTGACCTATTTCCAACATCCATTGCTGCCTTAGCCACACAGACACATACAATGTATTACTGTGACCACTCCTCACACATGGAGAGATAGAAGTATGAAAGTCCATAGGTGTGTAAGGTACTGCATGTATATTTGTAATGGGTTCAGCAACAGCTGTCATTTTTCTCTTTTCATAGTAGCTGGTGCAGCACTGTGTTGATTTTGGCTTGGGAACAGCGCTGATAACACCAGTGTTTATAGTTATGACTTAGAATGCTTAGGCTGGCCAAGGAAGTTCTGAGTTTCATGCTCTGCCAGGGAAGAGGGGAAGCCAGGAGGAAGCCCTGAGGAAGGAGAGACAGGGCACCTGACCCAAACTGACCAAAGAGGTATTTCATACCGCAGCACGTCATACCCAGGATGTAGAGACGGAGAGCAGAGACCCGCAAGGGGGGGGGGGGGGTGCACTGCATAGTCGAGCTTGGCATCAGGTGATGGGGGGCACTGCTTGGTCAGGCTGGGTGGAAATTAGTTGGTGAGCTCTTGGATTCTTCCCTTGTATTTGCCTTGTCATTATTATTATTGGTGGTAGCAGTTGTGATTTGTGTTGTACTTTAGTTACTAAACTGTTCCTATCTTAAGCTGTGGGAGTTGCATTCTTTCAATTCACATCCCCATCCCCCGGGACTGGGGAAGAAAGAGGGGGGAGTGAGTGAGAGAGCAACTGCATGAGTTTGAGGGGCTTAAACCACGACAATATTGAAATTGGATACATTAGTATACCGTTTGTATACAGAAATATTATTGTAACATTTTTATATAGAAATGTATCATATTGTGTCAAATTATTACTTATAGAAATATCATATCACCTTTATGTAGTAATGTAGGGATATATAGAATATATATAATGATACCTTAACATATACCTTCCGTTTATTGAAATAAATGGAATCAAAATTTCTATTACGAGTCAACAAAGTTCTTCAAGTAGGAGTGAAAATATAGGTGCAGAGAAACAGACAATTATCGCAGTCCCAGAGGGTTTATCATGGTCATCTATGCTCCACATCTCCAAACAGAGTCTTAATGATGTGGTGTTGGAGGGTTTGGGAAGGGACGCAGAGAGTGATGCTGTGCCTCCAAAGACGACGGCAAATAAACCCACTCAGCTAAACGTAATAAAATACATGCACAAGGCTACATAACCGTACTATGACTTTTAAAAATTAATACTGCTTACAATTTATTTCCTAAGTATTAACCTGTAACAATGGGCCCTGACATGATCTACAGTAAATATGCTCAGTATCACAGAGAATATTTGCATGTAAAATTTTCTAATACTATTACCTGGTTCTCCAGAGAACCACACTGGGGATTTCTGCCAGTTTAACCTACCTTAGCTGTGATAAAGCAGACCTACAGATCAACTTAGAACATGACTAAATGTAAAATTGTGTTGTGATTGATGGACAAAAAATATATCTAAATTATTTCACTTAACTTTCTCAAACTGTTCTGTGTTGTACAGTAATATGGTGCATGAACTTCTGCACAAAATAAGACCTCAATCTCCCTTACCATGGCTCTGAGGTCTAATAGAATAGTTTGGGTTGGAAGGGACCTTAAATATCGTCCAGTTTCAACCTCTCTGCCACAGACAGGGACACCTTCCGCTAGACCAGGCTGCTAGCTCCATGCAATTTCTTGTCAAGTATTTCTATGGCTGAAGCAGTGAGACCCAGGCACAGCTGACATTTGGATATATGAAGATTTTCCTTTCTGCAGAAGGACTGACTTGTGTCAGAGAGCTGAGCAGGAGGGGCAAGACCCATCATCTGTAGCTCCCACCCCAGTTTGCCCGAAGTTCGATTTTCATGGTGGGTCAAACCCATGAGCTTAGCTTTGCTCCCAACACATCCTGCTTTCCTTTTAGACTCCTGAGCACACTCAATTGCAGTGCAGAGCTGGGAGCACTTTGTGGGGTCAGTGGAATTTTAGTGGCCAGGGACCAAGGCTGTGAGTGCCAACTACAGAACCTTGCCTTCACCGTTTTTTAGGGTGAAATAATTTGAATAGTTATAAAACTGGCTGTATCTTTTTCACTTTAAAAAAAAAGTGTTAGGCAAGATAAGCAGTCTACACAGTGATTTTTCTGCATGGGAAAAAATTATTCCTATAAAGATATGTGGCATTTAACTATTGCCATAGACCAATAACTTACATGATGATATAATTACAGAATCTTTAAATTTATGTGAAAAACTAGTTACTTATAGAAAGACAAAAAGCCCTCTTTATTACAAGTTAATAGATGCATTGCTATGTTTCAAATGGGAACCCTTTTATATACCTGCAGCACATCTCTTTACGCAGTGGGCTGTGCTATGGCCAAGTCCTAGGCAGGGAAGCTGGGAGGGAAAGAAGATATTGTACAATCCCACACTCTAAATACTGCTTGAGAACATTTCCTGATGGTCCATTTTTCAAAGCTAAAAGATTGTCCGTGCTATCTTCTTTCAGGTATTGTCCATCTTAAAAAGAGAGAGGAGTGAGGAGCAAACAGCTGGCATGGCACATATTATTCCCCCCCCCCCCCCCAGCTGCAGAGGACTCTGACAAACACATATTCATCACCCCTCTGTAATCTGGTAGATGCTAGATTAGGGCTTTCTTTGCATGTGATTGCACAAATTCATTATACAAGAGCTGGTCTGCACCAGGGTGACCAGGGCATGGGCTCTGGGCTCGCTCACATTACAGTGATTTGTGGAGGACACCAAAGAGTGACTCAGGGCAGCAAAAGCGATAGCAAGTGATGGCATTTATCAGATGTTCAGGAGGGGAAACAGCTCCCAAGTGACTCACGATAAAAGCACAGGAAAGTCTTTGGGACAGACACAGAAAACTGGTTATTTTCCAAAGAGCAACAAGGAATTCTTTAACTGGAAAAAATCCAGGCCACTGAGTGGGATGAATCCTCTCCCTGCCAGGCCAACCTGTATGATTTCCTGCAAGCCTTGCTTTGCACCCAGCAGGTTTCATGGCATCTAGGTTGAACAAACCCCACGGAATTAATCCCTGGCCTGTAGAAAATTCTTTCATCACATCAGTCTTCACACAGATCTTTCCCCAGGGATTTTTCCCTCTGTCCTTCCCATCACTCACAGGCTACCTTCCTTCTCCAGCTGTCCCAGCAGAATCCCTCTTCCTCCAATGGGTCCCCTGCCACAAAGTGGCATCCAGGAGGGCACCAGCAGGCAACTCACCCCTGCCTTCACCCAAACGTATCTTTTTATGTAAAACATAAGATCTGCAGTACATATATGGTAAACTGTGAACAACGCAAACAACTCAACCATCCGTCACAGCACCATATGGCTGGATGTAAAAAATAGGTCCTAAAGATTATAACATAATGAACAGAAACAAATGTCTTCACTAATATAAATAATGAAACCTTTCTATATGTATGGCTATAAATATGCATGCGTGTTCCCTTCAGGTTTCTCCTTATGCATACATGCATACAGATCCAGACCTAAAGCAAGAAACTGATTTAATATGTGTTTACAAAGAGGAAGGCTACTGAGCACCCACAGAAGTATGCCTCAGAAGGTCACAAATCTATCAGGGTAAAACTTATTATACTAGTTTAAATAAGCCTATAATTAAAAGAAAAATAACTACAAGTCACAAATGTCAGTCTGCCTGAATTTACCTGACTAAACCAGAATTTCTTAGAAAGAGAGAAGAGAGCTACTGTTCAATGCGCCATACCCTGTGTTGGCAGCCAAGCAGAAGAACACCTCAAACACTTTGACTGTTGCTGTAGGTGAGAAAACACACCTCCCAAAATGAGCATTTACCACAGCACCTGCTTGTTTCTCTTGCAGGCTCTTCACAGTGAACCAATTTGATTTTCTTTATACCTCTTAAGCTTTCATGAATTGCAGCGGTCTATAAGACTGCCATTAGCAAACATACCAGTCCTGCATTTATCCATACCTGCTCTGCTGCATTACCAGACATTTTTCAGATGTATTCTCTTTTGACTCTGCAACACCATGAGAACTCTCCTGCAGAATTTCCATGAAACGCTAAGCAGGAAAGAAACCAGGACTCTAATGGAGAATTTTACTATTTTTGTCAATCTTAAATAACATTTCTAATGATAAACCTGATATTCTTGTGATGTAAATTAAGAAGAACAGGCTTGTTAATGCAGAACTGGTAGACTTCAAAGGCAACTGATTCTCCATTCTGCGACAGAAAATTCTGGGAGAAGATGTAGGATGCACACCAGTAAAAAAGTTGGAAAATCCATTATGCAATAATACTATTGTCATTCTAAAACTTTGGGATCTCTGCCACTGGAAATTTCTAACAACAGGTATGATGTGGTTAATCCTATCTCAGGGTCAAATTAAATAAATGGCTTCTTGAGGTACCTCTGCCTGTGTTGCTATAGTTCTGGTGATCTCAATTGAGTATCTCAGCCACAAAGCTGTGACTCTTTGGAGGAACTCTTTTCCTCTCTTATTTCAGAGCACCACTTCATCCCCAATAGGAATGATAAGGTAGCTGACGTCTAAACAAAGAATGGGAGTAGGATAAGAAACAGCCTTTATCTTATCTGTCTGTATCTAGATCACCGAGTTTTCATCTTAAGAGGTCAGTTTTGAACAAAATGACTTATATGATAAAAATAGTTTATATATTCTCTTCTTTACATCTCAATTTTTCTGTATTTCTGGAAAAAAAATACAGAATAGGAAAGCTATTACAGTAATTGCCTGAGTAAGGCCAGAATGAGTTCTGGTTACACGCAGCTTCTACTGCTCTCATGAATGTTACTTTGCTAATTAGGAGAGAAGAAGCTTAAATCTTGTGCTGAGTTCATACAGTAGATCTACGTTTTCAGAAAAACAAGCCCCAAAGCCCCCTAAAACAGGAAAGATGAGCTCATTGCAGTTCAATATGGCCCCTTTTATTTCCTTCTGTAAAGAAGTTTCCTCTTGGCATATATTCCATGACATCTATAGCATGTAAACCTGTTTCAAGGAGCTGCCGGCAATGGGCTAATATAGTGTAATAGAGTTGTTATCCTGTATTCTACAGCAGGTTTACAAGTGAATAAAAATGATGTATGAATGACAATGAAAACTAGATGTCTTCCTGCTTTTTACACAATGTGAAAACTGAGCGGTAATCCAGGACCACAGAGAGGTGCACAGTTAATGCATGTTCAGGCTAACTTATCCGTGGACATAGGGAAGCAATGAATCCAGGAGCACAACAGAATTTAGAAGTCCTGGAATGTAGTGTGACCAAAATAAGCAGAAATATTAACTGAACATATTTTTATATTAACACCTTTTAAGACAGATATTAAGAAATAACTTTTTTGTTTTTCTTTTTTTCTTTTGCCTGTTGAAAAACAAGAAATAAGCAGTCAGGTTTATCCTATAGTATCAATGCTTAGTGCAGGACCTTTTTCAGCTTTACTTCTGGTCTTAACAGATCACTAGCACTGAAATATCTGTACTCCCTTTCTGAGCTGAACACTCCACGTAGCTTTTTATTTTAATCTTCATCGCAGGGGTGCATTTCTTCCCATCAAACTCATGCTGAATACTCAGCAGGAGTCCTTATTGGCACCAATGCTATACAGACTAATAGTATATTTCATAATTACCCATGAAAACCAACACTTTCTCTGGGGAAAAAAAAAGAAAGAATCACAATATTTGGAAACATCTGGGAAACCTCTAAAGCTCAGCTACCAGAGGACAGAATTGGTTACAGACAAATAAACTGTGCGTTTAAAGTGTACACACAAACGAAGTGTGCATCTGCAAATGACCATTTCTTCCAGTGCATGGAGACAAGAACTCATTTCTAAGCCTCAATTTTGCAATATGAGGCAACCCAAAAGATCAGGAGCCTGGAGGGTGATTAGCGCAGTGTGATGGAGCTTGTTAGCACTATTATAATTGTTTCATGAAGCCTGTATGGTAATTTGGAAAGCAGTTTTTTAATGGATAGGTTTAAGAAAATTGCAACGATATTACAAGATGGAAAAGACTAATTTGTTTCAATTACTGTAACCCAGCATTGTGGAATTTCTGCAACAGGCAAGGGACCTGCTCCTTCATTGACCTCCACTTCACCTAATCCGGACTCTGGCATAAAGCAGTCTGATGCAACAGCGGTTTATGCTTTGACATTAAAAACTGGTAAATTAGAGCAGATCAGAGTTTGTGTTACTTTTGCACCTGTTACTGATGCTGCATTTTCAGACCCCCTTTTGCCAGGGAGGCTCTAGAAGAGCTCACCAAGGCAGGGCTGTCAACAAATGGGAAGCAGGCTCTTACTGCTTCACAATTTTCTGTGGTTAGAAAGCACTCACATTAAAAAAGCAAACACTGTTGCAATTAAATCCTCATTATTCAAGTGCCTCTGTGTGTGGGATGTCACTGGCTTTCTCTGGGAGTTGTCCACCATTGGCATTCCCATTCCCATAATTTGTTGATGCTTCTTCAGCAGTTCACTACCACCGTCACTTTCCCATGCTGCCCACTGCTTTCCTTCTCTTTAATTTCCTCTTCCAACACCTCCTTTGGCTAGAAACTTGCTCTTTTTAATCTGCTTCTTCTCATATTGAAGCCTAAAGTTCTTTATTTTAGAAGAAAATAAGACCATTGCAAGCAAACTCAGTGAAAACAGCTGGATGATCAAATATACATAAGGAAGAATCTGCTGCCTGGTCTTTTATACCTCTCTTTTTCTGTAGTCATCATCCAACTCTCTTTCCCTGACACAACATTATAGCATATTACATGACTTGTCTGTCAAAGGCCTTGCCTGAGACACACTCATAGCATGAGACTGCTCCTGACTTTCAGATTGCTGTTGCTCGGGATCAGGCACTAGCTTAGATGTTGTTAATCAATTAGTTTCAGACCTATGACACAAAATAAAAATATTGTCAAGAGAAACAATAACAAGATTGAGCTGAAACTGAGTTTTGCTGCAAGCCAAGGAGCAGCAGTAAGCTGTCTTGCCCTTGGAGTGTATCAGGGACTGCGCTTTTGGAGACTGCTCTTTGTTTTTCACAGGTTCAATTCTAATTATTGCTCTTAAGAAAAAGCTCTACTGGGCAGGGGGGGATAAAGCAAAATTCTGCTTATTGCTAGGCTCTTTGTCTCACCTCTGTGATCTTATTTGTGATGCAATTAAGTGGTTTAAGGACAAAAGTGGCTACTCCATATCCTTATCCAATGGAAAATGAAGACAATGCTGAAATACCGCAACATTCTGAAAGTTCACATGCAGCACTGCATAGAAATTACTATAATGTACTATGACATAATAAAAATAATCTTGCGAAATATTTCTGTGCTAACAAAGATAAAAGAGAGCCCAAAAAACATCACTCATTTCAGGTTAACCGAGTTCAACACCACTTAAATCAATTTGCATTATCCCAAATTTAATGTACTGTATTGCATTAATTTAGAAAACTGAATGCATTAGTGTGATCAGCAATACAGTAACTGACTCTTTATATGGTGAGTTACCTGAAACCCAGAATTATTTAATATTTCCAAGTAAAAATGATCTGCACATTTATGGCTCTTAATGACTAGATCAAGTGGAAAAACTGAATGCGTATCCATCAGGGATTGTACGCATATTTAATTAAGTATGAAATAATAAATGCTTGGTTTCTACAGGATTGGGTAAACTTCCAATTAAAATAAGTTGCAGTGTACGCTTTTCCTTCTCATTAGTCAAAGCATAAAGCATTTTAAAATTTCCTAAATAATTTACTTGTATTAAAATAAAGTGAAATGCTTAAAATATTAATAGGGTACTTTAGAATCCTGTAGTCAATAAGTTGCTATATGAAGGCAATGTAAATAATTTATAGCTCTATCCAGCAGAAGCTGCCTGCAGTTCTCAGCAGAGCAGGGTCCCAGTAAGCCAGGGGACCAGGTAGCTGGGCAAATTGCCAAATTAAGTTACACACACATCACAATTAAACCCTAGAGAGAGTGGCAAAATCCACTGGCAACGTAAAACTCAATGACCTGAGACTGTAAGTGTCAAAGGTATCTGGTGGAAGTCTCACTGCTCCCTCTGAAAGAGATGGTGCCCAGGACTAGCTTCCTGCTGGGTGCCTTCAGCTGCTGGTCATCTGAGCATGATATAAAGAAATGGGACTGGTGCTTTTTGAACATGGAGTAAGAAATAGTCTTTTAATACAAAGCCAGTGTAAAATGTAGTGGTATGGACTGAAAGGGTGGGCTGCTGAGCAATCTTCACTACACCAACCCATGCCTCTCCAAGGTATGTCTCCAAGGCAATCACCAGCACCACCAGCTGTAACACTGTCCTCATACCATGAAGTACAATCAGTTGCACAAATATTTTATTTTCAAATCCATGGATTTACAATGCATTTGGCCAACTTCTGTAAGAATATGTGGTGTTGAAAGAGCTCACCTGTGCTGGATTGTATCTTTTCTTTGGTCTGAGGGCAAGGATGGAATTCTCAATTTTCAAAAGTCACATGGGCACAACAGTTTTTACAGCTGTGAATGTGAATAACCCAAGTTACTGATATGCAAAACACAGAAGGCGTTTCAGCTTCAATTTTCTGCTAAGAGTCAAGGTACGGATGTTAAATATGGCCTTTCTGATGAGAAAACACATGTATGGACTATCCAAGCAGATTGCTGGGTTCAGTGAATTAAGAATGCAGTACATTACCAGTGAGCACATAATAGGTTTGTGCAATGAAACTGAATTAACATATTTTTCCCACAGATCATTTTGTAATGTAGAGCAAATTTCCCTAAAACATTTCATTATATAGCTATGGCTATAATAAATAAGAATTAATTTCATAATAAGAAATTATTAAATACTGCCTTTTATCAAGTGATGGAGGTGATATCCTACTAAAACTTAGATTTACAGCTCAGATAATATATAGAAACATGGCATTTGGCTGGAACAGCTTTTAAGATTTTTCAAATGCTAGAACCACTTTTCATTGAAACTGTGACAGAAACTGAGAAACTGGCACAGTGCCTTTTTCTAATATGTACATTAAATCATGCATTTCGTGGCAGGATTTGTAAATTTTTTTCTGTTTATAGAAGTCACGTACAATATCTTCCTTGAGTCACACCAAGATCCATCTGTATAAAGATATATTTGCCTTGTAAAGAGGTGAGTGTTAAAAACCTGCCCTCAAACCCCTTGTCGCAGTGTGCTCCAAAGGAACAGCTCCCCAGTGCTGGCTGCTTTGCCTAATTGATAAATGAAGTTATTGAAAGGTGGCAGTGGACAAGGCTATGCCAACCTCAGTGGTACTCACGAGCAGGTGTGAAAGTGTCTCTCTTGGTATAAATGTGCAAGAAAGTGCTTGGCATAGAGAGGCTCCTTTTCTTGTAGGTTCCTTGTGTTTAACATTCAACGCTGCACCAAATAGTAGTCTCTCCTCTTCTCTTGAGACTTGCTTTGCTACAGCACCTTTTCTTTACTAGTTACATTTTTTAGGAGAAGCTGTTCTTATAAAATGCATTTTAAGGACCTTTTGTAGTATCCTTCTGTAACCTGGATACCATAAGCCTAGGAAAGAAATTAAAACCAGCTTTAGTCCTGAAAAGACCTTTGGCTCAGGGAACAACTCATCATTTGAAAACAGAAAAGATGCTTAGCACAAAACAAAGCAATTCAAGTTCTCAAGTTCTGTCTATGGCCTGCAGGGCCTGGGTAAGGTGAAGGAAGAGTAACACGATCCTCTCCCATGGCTGCCCTTGCAAGGCTTGCTCTCCTTGGGCCATGCAGCAGGCGGGGTCACTCCCTCCCCTCCTTTGGTTTGTGAGCATCACTGAAACATCCTGGAAGTGAACATGCCTTTTTTTTTTTCTTGTGATCCCCATAGAAAAGAAACAGACACCATCTTCTTCAACTTCCCAAACTATTCTGTGGCTACGTAACAGGAGCAGACTTGCTCTCACTGTCTGCAACCCATGTCTTTCTACAGGATTCTCATTTCTATGACAAGGTTGGTGGAAGCCTTATTTAAATTTGGGACCTAATTTTGAACAGAATCTTAACCTCCTGAGTAAACAATAGATGGAGCCTGACTATTAAATCATCATGTTTTAATTAAATTCTTTACAGCTTATGAGTTCTTTGAACTGAGTTTGGTGATAAATACGCTGTAATTTTAATAGGGTTATATTTTGTGTTAAATTCACATAGAACAGTGACACAAGATATATACTGTGTTACCATGAAACGCTGCGTGGTATTTTGCTGATAACTACACACTTGGTATATGACAGAGCAGTTTCACAGAAGAAACAAAAGCAACGTAAAGGCGGTTATTTTCAATTGCAGACTTAAAATTTGTGGCACTTGCAGAAACATAAAAAAGGCGCATATACTTCATATTAATGATCCAGGCTCAACTGAAACCAAGGGAAAATCCACCTATTGCTTTGAAAGGCTTTTGGATCAGGCCCTTAGTGTGTTATTGAAATAATAAAGTAAAATAAATAAGCAATTCACAAAAATGAAAGAGACAAGTATGGATTCTCTCAGAAGTAAATGAAATAGCATTAGACCATAATGAAAGAAGCCTAAAGAAAAACACTGACAATTCTTTTTTACTTAAACAACACAGTGAGGCTTAGGAAGTTGATTAAAAAAAAGAAGTTGTAACTTTAAAATGACCTCCAGCACCATCACTGGATATCTCTGCTTCTTTATCACAGGCTTTGTGAAGCTATCTGCCCACAATGCTACTGGCATCATAAAGTTTCCCAGAAGGAAATATGACACACTCTTAAAACATATGTCAGAGATTGCCAGATTTGCAAACATGGTATTTTAGATGGCAAGATTCCTTTCCTCATAAAAGCATCTTTAAATTGTCTGACAGAGAAAATTCATATCAGGAATAAAATCCTGGCCCCAGCGGAGTCCATGAGAGTTTTATGCCTGATGCAAGTGGAACCAAGGTTTCATCTCTGCTTTTTACAGTTATTCCTGTCTGTAAGTACATGCTGATCATATCAGCATCTGCCTTGCAACCAAGGGAGGATGAATCAAAGGGGCTGCATTCCGCCTCTAAGCAGGATCTCACCACACAGCCTCTCTGCCCATGCCAAGGCTGTGCTTGGCTCCCTGGCTTGCCGATAGGTGCACCTTTTGAAAACTCAAAATAAGTAAATAATGCAGAAACCCCGTACAGTGATATGTGTGACTGATGCTTAGAAGTCATAATATATAATGCCATAGTTGATAGGTTTCTGCTTGCAGAGACCTGATTATTCCATCTGGATAGCAGCCTAAACAAAAGAACAACCAGGCAAAAGAAATATCTGTGCAAATCCAAGAAGCGAGCTATTATTTTCAATAGAGGTGTGTTGGTTTTGGTTGATTGTGGCAGCATTTTTTTTTTCCTCCCTGGCATTAGTAGCAGTAAAATGAATCATGCAGAGCAACATTTTTCACAATCCGAAACATCTTACATTCACATAAAACTGATGTACACCAGGAATGCTCACTGGGCTGTAGAACAGGAACAAAGAGGGCTGCAGACATACAATTTTTCATCCTGATTTTATATAACAACAGGATATAAGCATATAAATGGATAGGTTTGGCAGGTGAAAAGGAAAACTATAGGGAGAGAGGAATATTGTATCTAGCTCAACAATAACCATATTGCCAATATATCCTTTTGCCGTTTGACAGCTGTCATATGAAAGGGTTGAAAAATCATGTTTGATTCCTCTGTTAGTTATTTAGGACTCTGTATATTCCATGAAAAAAACCGACATTTTCAGCTTCTAACTTCAACTGAATTACCATGAAATGAATATATTTGAAATGTGCTTCCTAAACTTGCAGCAAGAGGCCTGAGCAATAAGGGGCTCAGGTTAGCCCAATACCTTGCAATGCCATGTAAGTAATGTATCTTTTCCTATAGAAACAGGAATAAGCACATTTTAATCTTTCCCGCCTGACATCAATATTTATTTTAGAGATCAGTGGGTGGTCAGCATGTAAAGGCAGCCGGTGAGCTTGAGAAAATCTTTTCTGTAGGACAAATACGCAGGGAAGCCCAAGGGGCTGGTCTCTTGACCATGTATAACAAAGCCCAAATCTATGCCTCTGTGGACAGGTGCTGTGGACAGCAATGAGAGAGTGAGTTAAGGAAAGGCTCAGTAAGTATCTGACAGATTGCTGCCGCTTCTTTCCTGGAGGGCTTGTTTTGTACTGCACTGAGAAACTTGTAATACTGGACTGAGCTGAAGTGGTGACATTAAACTAGGTCCTTGTGCTCCAGGCTAGGTCTAGTGTTTCATCCAAAATCAGATCATGAATACTGCTAACTTTGTTGTTGACAGACCTTTTGTTCATTGTGAACAGGTGCTTGGGGCTGTTTTCTGATGTTGACCTGATCATTGGCATTCGTGGTAAGAAACTTGGAGAACATTATTTACTTTCACTCCAATGAGATGGCATTTCTGTGAGCTATCTTCTTCCAGTGAGACAGGATTTGGGGGAAGTGAAGGATATTATGTAGTGCGATAGTATCTCAGTCTTTAGGTGGTGTGTATGAATGTGCGGGTTGTTTTTTTAACCATATTTTCCAGAGTTTTGTTAAACAGTCCCTCTATCAAGGAAAATTTTTAGAGGGTATTGACCAAACTACTGATTTTGCAGTCCCAAGTGTTTGTACATACAGGCTATGGATTTTAGACATTCACCCATCTGACAAGTAGATCCAGTCAGGTAGATCTGATGTTTATTTGAATTGAAATGGCTTTAAATGGAAGAGCAAAACTAGTGGCTTAAAAACCTTTCTTCTGTATATGATTTATCCATTAGGCTAGCTGAAAGCAGAGATAGTGAGCAAGCCAAATACATACATATGTACATATAGACATAAGGTCAGAGACTAAAAGAATGTGAGGTAGCTATTACAGAAGAAACAACTCATTTATAAAGTACCAAAGATAAGAATAATGGATGAACTCAACAAAAGCCATTAAAGCATCAACAGTAACCTCAACAATAGTTTAGCTGGTTTATACTAATGAACTTGGAGTGGTTCACCTCATAATAAATGGATAGCGAGCATATAAAATTTACATTAATATCTTCACAGATTACAGAAAAGGTTGGTAAATGGTTCCTACAAGTCTGTACTCAAGCAGTGGGACAGAGTAGGTAGACAAGGAACCATACACTATACTCTTATTGATCCGCAGGGAAGTACAGGAGGAGCCTTCCTGACTTTTTGCAATGGGGCAACTTTACAGAGTAAGTGAGACATATTTGTTTGATCCAGGTCATGCATAACTCCTGGTAGGGATGCTACTCTGTCTCAATGAAGATTTAACTATCTTTCTGTAACTCTACATATCTTATTCCAGGTCTCTCTCTATTCCCCTGGATATATGTCTCATGACTGCTGCCAGCAGTAGGCCAATGCACTTTCACCTTCACATCCAAAAAATCCCATATCTAATGTGAGATTAGGAAAAAGTAAGGTCTGCCAAGGGAAAATGTATAATTGGAAAAATGTTTGCGAAATTTAATGTACAGATGAACTGCAAGTGAAAAGAATACAGTGTGGTAGATTGGAAAGTTCCACAAACAGGTGCCACAAGTCTTGGACTTCCTGTCCCTCTTTAAGACAAGAGTTAAAATAAAAAAATCTTACTAAAAAGGGAATATTTTTCCATGTTGTAATCTGCTGCAATTTTGGAAGCATTAATGCTGCCAAAATGTTCACTGGGGCCCATGAAGACTTTCATGCAATGTGCTCATTTCAGGAATACCGGAAATTGAAACCCTCAGTTGTTGCTCCAATTTCATGACAATGAATTACATTAAAGTAATATTTCATAGTGTGCTAGCTTGCAAGGAAAAATAAGGTTAAAACATTTGTAAAGTATAGGGAAATATGAAATGTTAGAAAGAAACATTTTATACCTCTTTGCAAATTACCTTTCAATTCTTACAAAAAACTGCTCCTCTTTCACCCATTTAGACTCATCACTGTCAGACATAGGAAGAAAAGAAACCAATATTGGGAAAGCGGTGCGACTGGTGAAAAGGTCTATTAAGGCTCTTGTAAGTTTTTTTTTCCCCAAACAGGTGTCTAGTGAGTCATGGAGGTAGTTGTAGAGTCCAGCAGCAGTAATCTCCACAGGCAGAATATTAGAAGCCTTGGCTTCAGACTGCACAGAGATTCCTCTGTAATTTAGTGCAGCTGCCAGAGAGGGCTGGTGCTAGCACACAAATCTGAGGACTACCCTTGAGCTTTCACTAGAATTTTGTAATATCTGTGCTTTCAGTCAGACCTTATTTTCTGTGAAAAACTGTGGAAATGCAGACAAGATTCTAAAACACAGAATAAAAAAATCTCCTGGGAGTTCTGAAATAAATATTAGGGAAGAGTTCATTTTAACAGAGTTAATCCACCCAGAAATGGATAGCAGCAAGATATTTAATCATGGCATATCCAGTTTAATCACATTTAGAATCCTCTGGAAATTAAGCTTATACAACTTCCTTAATTTAGAGGACAGTATAATGCTTAAGTATTTAATCTCCTTAGGATTGATATTGGACTTGAGTCTTTTTCAGAGTTTCATGAATAGATGTAACACTCTCCATGTTGGAAAACTTCAAAGGGAGCTCAGATTAATAAATCACTCATTTCTAGTCCAAACAAGATGATTTTTTACTTTTTACCCTCAAGTTTATAATTACTTGTAACTAGATACTCCAACATGAGAGTTTTCTTCATTAGTGGCTAAATGAATGAATGGATGTAGACCTTTCCAATGCCTTCTGGAGAACCTTTACACCTTATAAGTTTTAAACTGTGCCTAGAATTCACAGCTAGAGGTTTATCTTTGTGAGATTTATTATGGATATGACAGGCCTGCAGTTATGAATTTTCCATTGCCTTTGTTCAGCCTGCCCCAAATTTCTATCCTGCTGTTCATTTTATCATACAGACCTTACCAATTTTTAAATAAAATGCCTCAATTCTGGTAATTTATTTCAGAGCAGCTGTAGAACAACATTTTGTCCTGTTCTGTCCTTGTTTCCAGGGAAGGCTTTTAAGTCAGCATGATTGTTATTGGTGGTGCAAGTGACAGAGGTACATGGTATTAATAAATACAGTATGATTTTTCATCCTTTCTATTTTCCTAATGAGAAAGCTCACCAACCCTTAACAGCCTGAATATGCTTTATATAACAATGTGCCTGTAGAAGGCTCATACCCTCAGCCTTTCACCCTTGCCAGGAAGGCTAATTCATGTACCAGCACTGGTCAGTATGTATTTGCAAAAATAGCTTCCCGAAAACAGCAAGGCTATATAAGGCTATCACTACTCACTATGAGTAATATATTAAAATTTGGGTCCTGATTAAAAGTAGCCAATGCAAAGAGTGCAAAAAAAAAAAAAAGGAGCATTTAAAAGAACACAAAGAAAAGTAAATTAACAGCAGTAAAAATATCCACTAGTAATTGCTTACTTCCCATATCAATCTTTTAACAAAACACAATTACTTCAAGTGTCCTGCATACAAAGCTCTAACAGCATTCTAGTATTGAACTACAACTCATAAAACAAGATGATGCCTTGTCTCAAAATGCACTTTAATGATAGAGTATTTGAGGGTTTATTCCTAACAATAATTTGATTTTCCTGAATTTATTGATGAAGAAAGGATTGTAAATTCAGTATGAGTTCTTTCACTAAAAAATACAAAAGATTTCCTACAGAAAATGCAGGGAATAAAATTGAAATAATAAATTATGAACTCATCCAGGCAGGCAAGCTCAATGCTAAAAAACTCATTGGCAGATTTACACTTAAGTTCCATATGGAATGGAAATAATAATAATTATAAGCTCCTAGAAAAGCTACAGCAGCTTGTATCTTGGATTCAGCAGGGAGAAGTAACTCATCTTTAGCTTCAATAATGGCATAATTCCCTATACCTTCGAATACTTTCTAAGGGTGGCTTAATTTAGCATCTTCTTTGAAGAACAGGGATCGGTTTAAACTCAGATACTCCTGTATGAAAAAAAGAAGCATAAACTATTTAGTTTCACAGGAGGGAAAGCTCCTGCATGCCTCCCCTGTGAAAGCAGAGCCATGCTTTAGCACAACATTGGGTTCCTCAGTCCTGCCCATGCTCACAGAGCACTGGTTTTGCCCTGCATCATGAAGAATAGACCCAGGAAAGCAGGTCTGATGATGACAATGGCTACTTGGAATAACTTATTGCTCCATCCCCAGAAGGGCTGGGGGTTATTAAAGAACCATCTGCACCACAGCAGTTGCTGTTTTTAAGAGGGGAGTCTCCTCTGTGTGTTTTACTGCACTTTAATTTCTCAGAATATGCTTTGAAATGTAAACTATCTGCAAGGGTTATATTAATTTCCTGATTCTTTGCATGTGAAGCCCCTTCATATCAAACTTCACCTTGATGTTGCCTAACCTACAGGGTTTGCAACTAGCTGAAGCAGCTCATCAGCACACCAACATGAAAAGCAACTAATGCAAATGCTCAAATGACACTGTTTTCCTTGGCTCTAAACATTTGATTGAGATTTAGTTTCCACTTCACAGAGTTATCAGGATAGCTACTGTGAGTCACTGAGCTGCGTAAATCTATGCCTTATGCTTGGGTTTACAGTGGAACAGGGTGCAGAAATGCATCTTGCAAGGCCCTGAAAAGTAGAGATAACTGTGGATTGCACTGGGAGTTTGTGATCTCACTTGGCCTTTGTGACCCTTCCACACTACAGTAAAAAACAGTACAACTGCATTAATTCACAAAAGCTTACATGGTGGGGCTGACAGCTTCATCACTGTTTGCCTTCAGTAAGAAGTCAGTACTTCAACTCACACACATGTAGAGACCCAGCACTCTCACTGCAGATTTTAATTGTCAGAATTCTAGGATGTAAAACCCCCTACAACCATTCTTCAGAAAACTCTGCTGTTGTGACTTGTTTATAGCCAAAATATTCTTAGCGAGCTGATTGGATATGGGCCTAAAGGAATTTTTTGAGAATTTGAACAGATAGTTAAAAACTGCTTTGAAAATACAAGCTGACTATGAAAACTGAGTGCTGTTTGCATTAATACGCTTTTATACTTAAAAGCTGAACCCAACAGGAACTTGATTTCAAAGGGCCAAAATTTCACTTTATGTCACCATGGGCTCATCAGTGAAGCAGTTGTATGTTTCCAAATCTGCAGCGGAAAGGGCGCAATTGGGAAGGTCACATTGAAGTACCTGTCTGTAAACCTGATGAAGCAACCAACTGAAAAGAATTTTCTTTTGGGTGCAAGACTCCCCACCAAGCTCAAATTGAAATTTGTCATGTCAAAAACTATTTAAACTGAGGAATCACAATTTGATCTAATGGCATGGGAGAGAAAATAAAATTTATATTTAATGACCATTTTAAAAGCACAAATTTGAGCAAACTTATCACAATATTTTGTGTCAAGATAATGTAAAGTTTGCTAAGCTAGTTGCAAAGCAATGTTAACTTTTCCTTGTTACAACCCTTATTATAGTATGCATACTGTTTTAAAGCCTGTGTTTGTTATTCAGGTGTGATAAGAAGTCTTACTTTAAAGGCATCACTACAAAACAAAGACTCTAATCCTGAAAAGGCAACAGCAATGTGCAGACGTAATCAGCAATGACAGGGAATTTTAAGGACAAGGTTTGATTGGATTTGAAACTCTATACCCTGAGTTGGACAGCAAAGACAAACAAAAGAACTGCTACAAAGAACAAAACAAGATAACAAATAAAGAATGTCTACTTCTGATCTCACTAGCCCATTTTTTCACTAATCTAGTAAGAAAATTAAGATTCTTAAGATGCTCCCTTATTGGGAAGCTCCATTTTTATTTGCATTGGTGTAGATTCAGACGAATTTCTAAATGACAGTTCCTTACTTATGTTGAAAAAGGACAAGTGGTCTACAAACATAGAACTGTACTAAAAGTTGAATAGTCTTTTTTATGTAAAGCTGAATCTTTGCATATGATAGACTGCTTACCTATGGAGATCATGGCAGTGGCATTGCATTATAGGTCATGGACTTTCCCTTCACATCAATTAGAGGCTATAGAGGAAGATGGGGAGATCAGTTCATTTCCATAGACTGGTATTCAGAGATTTTCTTCAACCAACTTAAATTTGATTGGGCTTGAAGTAGGTTATTCTGCTGTGCTATCATCCACAGAATGGTTGTCCTCAAAGCATTCCACAGCCCTGTGCATATGAACAGCAACAGCTGTGTATTGCAGTCCCTTGGAAACCACCAATAGAATTGCTCCTGGTATTTTCTTCAACACGTTGTATTTGCTGGTACTTTATACAAAACACTCTGGAATACTGGTGTGTTTTCATGCTACTAAATCTGTGCAGAGATTCAAATCCCAGTCTTTCTACAGGAAAGTTTTGTTCACCAAAACCAGTCACCAAGTTTGGCATGCCTTCCTTTTCCTCATTTACAATTAAACAGTCTCTGTACTCCATCACTAGACTATAGAATATTAAGTCACTCTAGTAACATCTCAGTGGCTTTATTGATATCTCCTGTCTTAGCAGCAGTGACATAACTTCTGACAATTTCTTTTGCAGAGGAATACAACTGGAAGAGCTGATGCGCCGCGATTCTTCTAAGGTAGTGACAGGGCTCAGTTGAAGGTATGGACAGAACAGAAGCCATGTGATTCCTATCTTTAATTATTGCATTTGTTTGGAACATGGATATCTGGACCAGTCACACAGAAAAACTATGTATTTGGGCAAACTGTCCATTTGATGTTCTTCTGGGGAAAAGGGAAAACCCTAGCAGAAAAAGCTTTTTCAATTGTTTTTAGGTCCTTTTTTTATTGTTAGATGTATAGTGGTGGAAATAGGTTAAGCTATCCTCACCTCTGTGCCTGGCAAAATCGTGGAGCAGATTCTCCTGGAAGGCATATCAGGTACATGAAAAACAACATGGTGCTTGCTGACAGCCAGCATGGCTTCACTAAAGGGAAATCCTGCCAGAACAATTTTGTGGCCATCTATGATGGGGCTACAGAAGTGATGGACAGGGGTAGAGATGTTGATGTCATCTACCTGGACTTGTGCAAAGCATTTGACACTGTTTCACATGACATCCTTGTCTCTAAGTTGTAGAAACATCAGTTTGATAGGTGGACCACTTGGTGGATAAAGAACTAGCTGGATGACTGCACGCAAAGAGTTGTGCTCAATGGCTCAATGTCCAGCTGGAGACCAGTAATGAGTGGTGTCCCTCAGGGATCAGTGTTGGGATTGGTCTTGTTCAACGTCTTCGTCGGTAACATGGACAGTGGGATTGAGTGCACCCTCAGCAAGTTTCCTGATGACACCAAGCTGCTTAGTTTGGTTGATATACTGGAGGGAAGGAATGGCATCCAGAAGGGCCATTGATACACACTTGTGAAGTGGGCTGATGGAAACCTGATGAATTTTAATCATGCCAAGTGCAAGGTCCTGCACATGGGTTGGAGCAATCCCAGGCAGAGCTACAAGTTGGGCAAAGATGAGATCCAGAGCAGCTCTGAGGAGAACATCTTGGGGGTGCTGGTTGATGGAAAAACTAACATGAGCCGGCAGTGTGAGCTTGCAGCCCAGAAAGCCAAACGTATCCTGGGCTGCATCAAAAGGAGCGTGACCAGCAGGTTGATGGAGGTGATCCTGCTCCTCTACTCTGCTCTTGTGAGACCTCACTTAGAGTATTGTGCAGTTCTGGTGTACTCAATGTAAACAGGACATTGAACTGTTGGAACAAGTGCAGAGGAGGGCCATGAGGATGATCAGGGGACAGGAGCACCTCCCCTATGAAGATAGGCTGAGAAAGTTGGGGCTGTTCAGCCTTCCAATATCTGAAGGGGGGCTATAGAGATGCTGGGGAGGGATTCCTCATTATTGACTGTACTGAGAGGACAAGGGGTAATGGGCTCAAACTTAAACAGGGGAAGTTTAGGTTGGATATAAGGAAGAAATTCTTTACTGTAAGGGTGGTGAGGCACTGGAATAGGTTGCCCAGGGAAGCTGTGAACACTCCAGCGCTGGCGGTGCTCAAGGCCAGGTTGGACATAGCCTTGGTGACATGGATTATTGGAAAGTATCCCAGCCCTTGGCAGAGGGGTTGGAGCTAGATAATCTGAAGGTCCTTTCCAACCCTAACTATTCTATGATTCTATAATTTTGGGTTGTGAAATTGTAGATGTTATTTGGACTACCCTATGACTGCATAAATTTTATTATAGTTGCATAGGTCCAGGATTGCGCAGCCCATAGTCTATGGCTGGACCAATTTTCTGGGGAAAGGCCTCTTTTTTACCCACCTTCAATGCTAATAAGGATTATAAGATATATTCGCATGAAGAAATTTAAATCAAAGTGAAATACAGTAAACCAGAATTTGCAAGTGACATGGTTGCTCTGACATGCAATCACAATTATTCTGCTTTGCAAAAATATGATTGTTTCTCATTGCAGATCCTGTATATTTTCTCATCAGTGTTATTACTTTTTATTTTTCCCAGTCTTCTGGCAAATTCTATGTTCTAGTATTTTAAATCAGTTCTATTTTCTGGGTCAGACATGTGTCTGTTTTTCTAATACTGTACCTGTCCTTGAAAACAGAACTCCAATTCAGCACTCTTACTCTGCTCCTAGCAGTTGTTTAAAAATGAAGAGTGCATGTGAGAGAACACATATGCCAAGAACAGGTTTTTATCTCTCAGTTGTATTTGGCTATATATCTGATGGTACTTTTCATTGTTAAGCAATAGATGCATTACCTTGGGAAGTGGCAAGTTACCTTGGACACTCTACCCTTGCTGTCAACACAAAACAAAACCAAAAAAGCAGTTTGGCATGGTAATTTTTGCTATTAGTAGCATGTCTTTCTCTTCCTACACATGAAACATGGAGAGTTCAAGGACAAGGCAAGCAACTGCAGAAATTCTAAGAGTCATTCAAAGTACAGATTTGTAATACATGAGACAAAATGGATCATCTTTGAGGTCTGTTCTGATGCTTCTATTGATGTTTAATAAAGTGTTATCATCTGTCAACTTCAGGAGATATGAATTCTTCTATTCATTTTAAGAAATAATAACACTCTACAATCAGGACTTTAAAAGGAAAAGAGCCTTTCAGGAGAGATTTCACTTTACTTCAAAGCCCTGGTGTTCTTTGCTTAACTCAGTGGTAGCATTACAGTCAGACCTTGACTAACATGCTGGGCACTGATTGGGGTTTCTGGTTAAGACAGAAGGAATTATTTTCATTTAATGTTCAAATAAAGCTATTATATATGCTTTGGGTGATGGATGAAATTGAACTTTTTCAGGTTAAGCACTTAAATGTTGGATCAGTTTATACATGCTGCTTAAATCTCATTACCACAGCAAAGCTCCACTCAAAAATGGTACTATTTCCTTTTTCCAGTTATTTCAGGTCATAGCCTGAAAAAAAAAAAAAAAAAAAAAAAAAGTGTTTTCTTTTGCCTAACAAGAACAATTGAATGGATTTGAAAGATGTTAAATAAAATAGTTAACCCATGGGATCACAAGCAACTGCAAAAGAGAAAAAATCAAATAATCTTTCTCTTGGAAATTCATATGCAATGTTAATTATTGGAAGGGACCAAGATATTGAGGAAAATCACAGTACAACAAATCCACATTGAAAGAGAAAGATTCATTTCTCAAAAATAAAAAAAAAAGCCAACATGGAAGTTAGGGCATAATTAGTATTCATGTCATAAACAAACAAAAGCACTCCAGTTAATGGCTTCAGGCATCCCCTGTAGGCTGAGTCCAAAAAAAAATAAGACATACCCATTTCTACCTCAGGAGTAGCAGGAGAGAACACTACTGTTTAGGGTAGATAGAAAATAAGATGAGCTAAATATTAACATTTCAAGAAAACAAAAGCCACAGGAGACCACTGATGGTCTCTTTAGCCTACTGAGTATTTTAATGAAGAGGTTTACATACTCTGAATGAATCACTTTATTGACTCAGAGTATGATAGTAAAATATGATACCAAAGGGCCGAAGACTTAGTATTTACATTCTAACTTCTCTCAACAACTGTAAACATTACAACAGACTAAGTCTTGACATTAAGGACTCCTTAGCAGGCTGGAGCACTTAGAATTAGAAAAGACACGTGCATTTAAAGGTGAACTGTCCATTCACACAACTTGTAAATGTAGGCATCAACATCAAAAAAGTCAATGATAGCTGCTCCTGAAGACCTGGCTTTTCATAAGAGCTCATTCTTTTATCAGCACCACACACATTAGCCAGACATTCAAACATGGCAATCTAGCCATTTGCACTCAGGCATAGAAGTGGAATTGTTTAATAAATAGGTGATTTTTAAACTCAATGGCACCCCTATTTTCTTCTAAATACTTATTGTGTATGCTAATATGAAGCTTGCATCCAAAACTTACTTTTATCTTTGAATACAAGTGTTTCAAAGATTTTCTAAACTGCAGACATATTGATAGCTATAGAAGGCACAAAGTTTGTTTTTTCAAAAGAGTTTGGTAGCAAACAGCCCATCCTCTCCAAAAGTGGAAAGTGTCAGTACCTGATGTTAAAAGCACTTGTGGAGAGCAAATATAGTCTTAGTGTGCTTACCAGGAGCTCTGATTTTAGCCCGTTATTTCTCTTACTGCTTCTACAACCATACAAGGGAAAATTTGCCTAGGCATGTTGATGTAGGCAGAGTAGCATGTGTTGGTCAATCCCATGGGGTTTACTCCTCTTAGACTGTTTGCAGTACCAGCCCTGGAGCAAATGGATGTGGAAAGATGAATAGAAGGCCTTTATAAGAGTTCTATAGGTGTTTGGAACAGGCCTACAATTGGTATTACCCCACTGAGTGAGATGATCCTCCAGTGTGATGATTACAGGGGGTTGGAGATAGATGATTTTAAGGTCCTTTCCAACCATAACCATGCTATGATTCTATGACTGGGAGCCAGCACAGAATTTTTCAAGGGCAGTTGTTTGGGACACTCATCTCCATAGTACCCATAAACACACCATCAGTCCTCCTGCTGAGCACCACAGCTTATCACAGAGAGCACAGCATAACATTATGCTGGTCCCTTTAAATATTTTCATTGCCTATACCTGCTCAGTTATCAGTTGAGCACACTTTAATTAGCCCAGAGGAAATCACAGTAGGGATTAAATGAGTTGGGTTGTTATTCTTCTGTCTTTATTAACAAGTAAAAGCATGCAATTAGCTTTTTTAAGGCATTTTCAGAATCTTAAGGTTATCATAACTGTAAACAATAGTACATTTATCTAATCTGAGAGTGCACTTGAAGTATATTTTAGTTCTGAATAGGAAACAAAATTACAATTGGTCTACAGGCTTTTGGAGAATTGTGTTTCGGTTGAAATATGCAGCTTAGCAACAGTTGCAGAGAAGTTTAAAGAAGGTTTTCATGCAAGAAACGCACAATTGCCTGACTTAGTTTAACAGTGTGAAAATACATCTTTAGCATAAAATGCAAGTATTTTGTTTTGATTTATTACAATTCATTTACATTAAAACACTAGTTTGAATAATTTATTAATCTTTAAATTATCACATAATTTAAACTCAAAGATATTTTTCACAATACTCAATTTTAATCACCTAAAAATAATGTGATTTTGGTCTGCAAAAAGTAGTTGGCATAAAAAAAAAGTAATTTGCTGAATGCAATTTTGAGGGATTTCCCTATGTGTTTTCTGCATTGTAATCTTCTACACAAGTTTCCAACCAGGCTATTCCACTCTGCTCATATCTGCATTTTAGATGAGCCCATTCAGCTCAGCCTTTCTTTTCAGTGATAACCGATCTAAGTGAGGAATTTTTCAGTGAATACATCAGCATGCTCCAAAGAAGAACTGGCTCAAATTCTGAAGTATCATTTATTAGTTCTAATAACTTCCTCTTAAAAGCTTTATCTGAAGGAGAATCCCAACGCTGTCAATCTTCAGGAGAGTATTGTAAGTAGATTTGAAGCCAAGAACTGAGGAACTGGTTTCAAAGAGGAATTCGAGAATTAGCATTTACAGCTAAAGAAGGCTACTGCAAACTGGTTTTAACAAACAAATACTGCATGGGAAATATTTGTGCCACTGTTCATCAATAACTGACCCAGCCTGCAGTTGGCCAAGGCCACAGCTGAGGCAGAAGTGATGGACAAAGATGTATCTTCAGGAGGATTAAATATTACTATGCAAGGTAGCTGGTTTACTATTTTCTAAAACACAGTGCAAATTGCATCTCTGAAGAAAAATTACCACTCACAGGTTCCTTAAAAAGAAATATGGTTCCTTTAATGTAAAGTCCTTTGGTGCTTAGAGTATCCATATTACAAGCGTAATGGGACATGGAGATTGAAGCACTGGTCTCCTACTGGGTTCACTATTGGTCTTTGTCTTTGCATTTCATCTAAATCCTACTCTGAATTACACCTGATGCCAACCTTGTTTTTGGGGCACAGCAGGAACCAACAGCTGTATGTACTAGGGACTGCGCTTCTGAAAGACCCCTATATTTTTATATCTTTACAAGTCTTACTATTAATCACCTGCTGTAAAATGAAAAGTATCCAAAAATCATTCCCTCCTAGGCAAAAGACATATATAAAACATTATCTTTCAAGACCTGTAACAGCAATTGCCGCTTTCCTTTATGCAATGAGCAGACCCCCAGACATACAGGTTTCATGTGTCACCTCAGACAGAAAAAAAATCTATGTATTTTACAAGGTAGAGAGACAGAATTAACAGACAAATGCATTCACTATCAATACTACAGATACTAGCCCATGGGGAATTAAGTTTGTGATAGTTTCTGATCAGAGGGATTAATAGAGAGTACTCTGGACAGAAATCATGCAATTCATATACAGTACATGCTTATCCTGTATCAGCATCACACATTTAGTGCAGTGATTTTTAATAATTTTAGCACACAAACCAATACAGTTGCAGCTGAACAAAACCTTCTCTTATATTTTGCTGATTACACACACAAAATCTGAATATGGGCTTGATTATCCAAGATTTTAGGTGCTGAACTCCTACTGACACACTTGATCTCCACTGAAACTGGTGGGAGCTAGATAGTTAAAAAAATGGCTAGAGGGATGTATTTTATCATTACTACAGCCTTGCCAAAAATTAGCGCAGGAAGAAACACTCCAGTTTTCACCATAGAAACCCCCCCAGAATGAATGATTATGGCCACTATTAGGGTGTAGAAGGATTTAACAAGGAAGAGAAACTCCAGGAGCTCAAAGTTGACTTTGCAGACAAACTGTTACAAGGTAATTGCCTCTAATGAGAATTGCTAGCTAGGTGAACAAAGCCTTCTCTCCTGAGACAGGTTTTCCTTTGAGGGACTGCACCTGCCCCTGAAGCATCTCTCAGCAAACACCCCTAAATTCTTACATATGCCCCAGTAGTAAATCATGCACACTTTGTGTTGAATATCAAATTCTGATTAGAATAACTTAAAGAACTCCTCCACTTACAACTTTTCTGACCATTTCTAAATAAATCCAGTGAAGACTATATTATTTTGACCAAAAATGCTTATTGATCTTGCAGTAATTCCCAGACAGATAACATCAAAAACCCTCACAAGACTGAGCTATCTGTAATAATTTTCTTTCAACCACTAAATTTGTCTCATCAGCATACATTGATAACACCATGGCTGATAACATCTGCAACCCCGCAGAGCATATGCTGCTGCACAACCTTGATACTACACCTCAAATAGATTTTTCTGCTATTTAAAAAGCTGCAAATATCAGGCTTTATTTTTTGAGTTAATATAAAAAGGAGGAAAAGAATACCACTATTATCCAAAATCATGAGTGTTCCTCAGAGCTTATGGATACTCTCACCCCCTCAGAAAGGATGAGAGATAAATGCCTTAGCCCTGAAGGATGTTTGCAAGTTCAGCAGCTGAGAGTAAAGTGAAGTGTTACACAAAGCCAAATTATATGCTAGCTCCAGTGAGCTTCTGCGTATGGCAGAGATATTGTACAACACAAAGTGATATCAATAGAAGATCTATAGGTTCTGATTTTTATCACTGATGCAGCTGTCCAGTGAAACATCCTTGTTTGTGGCATTTGCTTTTTATGCTTGTTCAAAGCAGATCCAGACAAAAAGCTAAGTGGCCATTAAATATGCATCTTTCATTGCCAGCAATGTAAAACCAGTCCCAGTGCCTATTTTAAGTTAGAATAATGAAAACATTTAGCCCTTTAATTTCTGGTTTTCCTTCAACTAACAAAACTACACATCAATTTACCGTCTTTATTCAGTAACAGAGGTCACTGCTGTGAGATTCATTTGATTTCACAGTTTAGCTAATTAATTTGTTCATTTTGAACATATATCATCAGTACTGTTTTTGGAGTAGTACTACCAAAGCAACAGATTAATTTACATGGTACGGTGCATCTGGAATAATTATTAACCCACAGAATTGTTATTGCTTAAAATCTGAGGGGAGAGGGAAGTTTCCTGCTGGGATAAAAGTGCTCTGTTGTGGTTTTATCAGCTGAAAACAACTACGCGGACTAAATTACAAAAGAAGCTTCTTGTAAGTGTTAAGCAACACATATTCCAGAAGTTCATAGAGCTGCTACACTACCAAATTTGTTTCTCTGATTTATTTCTTGCCAAATAACATTGACAGGCTAAAAATCCTCAAACCACTCCTACTCCTCTAGCAGTATTAGCTGCCACTTCAATTGACACCAACTAATAGAGCAACATCTTTATCACTGCTCGAGTGTTGCTGACCGCCCTGTTTTGGAAAACAAACCTTTTTATTAAAATGTGTTTGAAAACTGGTGGGAACACAGGTGTAGAAAGGAGAAGGTTTTAAAGTGACAGTAAATTATGATTTAAAGCATCTTGCGTCAAGATAGTTGTTTGAGTTCTAGACAACTGGTGGGCCAAGAAGGGAGCAGTTGGCTGTGGTTTTTTTGGCCTCTGAGAGTTAATCTAAATTCTCTAGTTCCAGTTCTTTGGTCTCCAATCTACTGAAAGCCCTTTACTTTGACTGACTTATTAGTTCTTTTCACTTCTACTGTGTTAGGCTATCATTCTTGACTTCTTTTTTGGCACCTAATTTTTACATATCTTTCCTATCTCTGTAACTTGTTTCTTGTTCAGCAAAAAAAAAAGACTGGATAGATTGTATGGAATATTTTCCAGTATTCCTGGGAATTTACAATTGGTGTTGTACTGCAGCAATATTAGCTGTAGGTGTATACTCTTCCTGCCAGCTGATTATTGCTGTTGAGTTTAAGATAGAGGTAAGTACATCACTTCTATTCACCACCATTTTCAGTATTAGACTAATGGTATCTATTGCACACTTGGAAAACTGCACAAAATCCAGAAACTGGAGGTAGATCCTGAAAGCAGGAGATAAGGTGGTAGACAGATCTCACTGACACAAAAAAAAATAAAAATAAGCAAGTTTTAAAAGTCTCTGGAGTCCCTTGATGAAGATGAGTGGATGACAAGTGAGAGGAAGAAAAAGGTAAATCATCAATGACTACTTTCCTAATTAGCCTTAGGAAGAACTTGAAGAGCTGTCATCTAGTCAAGTGAGCTAAGAACAGGTTAAGTTTTAACAAGTTTTTGGCAGACTAGATAGCATTTAATTTGCAACCAATTTGAAACTGCTTCACACTACTGATTTCCCTGAGCAGCAGATTAACACTGTATTGATGCAAGCATACCTGATACTTTCATCCCATTCCTACCTTCACAGAAACAACTATTAGCATATTTCCAGTCCTTCAGGTGTGTAGACGTAGACCATTTACTAAAAGTAGTGCTTCAGCTACACTAACAATATAGAACTTTGCATTGTTCTTATGACAAAAGGCTCCTTCTAGTGTGCAACTGGAGGCCATAATTGCTCCATTTCACAGAAGGGACATAGCCTGAGCTATGACAGGCTGCAACAAGCAAGAAGAAAGAGTAATCAGACAAGCATTTCTGTGTCAGTTCTCCTGATATCTGCAAGGATGCAAAGAGCAGTATTGGATGGGATTATAGTAAGTATTGATGAATTCCTGCAACTTACACAAAAATGCTTCTGTGTGTCGATCATATGCAGTTCGGAGAAGTGACATGGCTGATGAAACTTTGATAAAGCAGAAAAAAAGTTATTTTTTTTCCCTCATTTTGGCAAAGTCACTCACTAGCACTGCAAAACCAGCAAAATCTTGGAAAAAGTTACCTTGGATATTAGGCTCTTTGTTAAATATTTTGACATTTTAGTAGTAGTAGAAACAATAGCCTCAATCTTTGGAGTATGCCTCTGTACCTCAGACTTGAGGAAGAGGTTGTTTATAAGTGTAACTGGTCTTATTTTCACACCATTCTTGGGGTCAAAACACTATGTATTTACCTCTGGGGTTTTGAACTGCATTTTACTGCAGCAATTTTATCCTGCTACAGGGAAATCAACCAACCAGTCCACATTAAAAAAAGGCAGAAATAAGCCCATTTAAAATCAAATGGTAAACTGAATTGATATATTTTAAGATTAAAAAATTATTAACACTACTTAGAAGTCATAATACTGTCTGCATATAATGCAGATCACACAAACAGAAAAAAAAAGCATTCACTTTGCATGAAATACTTGCTGTTCCTTTTGATCAAGGCTTCCCCATTGTTTCCAGGAATCTCGAAAGCTTAAGCACAACTGGAAAAAAAAATCTCTGTCCTTGATTGCAAATGCACATGAACTTGCCTGATGTCAACATCTTAAAACTGTGGCCCACAGGGAAAAGTTAAATACTGCGATTAAAGTTTGTGCCCTGGTGAGTTTGCTTTTAGCAAGAAAAACAGAACAGCAGAGCTCCCTAGTGTAGCTTCTTTACCAAGACTTTTCTATCAGGTTTTCAGAATTGCAGCAGAAAATAAGCAAAACACTACATTACCTCCACTAATCCCACCTCCTCTCATATCATATACTGGACATTAAATATCTTCCTTAAAAATCCACTCTCCAGGAAGGCTACATCTGACACAGACATTATCTCCCAGTCTCCAGTAATTGTGGTACATTAAACATTCACAAAACTCTCTGTCTACCTTGAATTCAAGTGTCTCCAAGTCACACATAACTCTCTCCTGCTTCTTCCAAGGGTGGCAAAAGTTAACTTCCCTTGCCTTAAATAGATACAGCAGTTCCAGCCCACAGGTTCAGTGATATTTCACAAACTTGAGGGGAATTAAAATCACCTGTGTAACTCTGGATTTCTACCAATGAGATGAAAGTAAAATGTGTAACATGGTAATTGAGAGTGGAGGTAATTACAGGGACATGGAGGTCAGTGCCAGCATATTGCCTAAAGGTCTGAAAATGTCTGATACACATACCTGCATTTACAGACATATTTATCTATCTATCAATACATGTGTATGTATACTGTATTATATAGAATCATAGAATTTGGGTTGGAAAGGACCTTAAGATCATCTAGTTCCAGCCCCTCTGCCATGGACAGGGACATCTCCCACTAAACCATGTCACCCAAGGCTCTGTCCAACCTGGCCTTGAATGCCACCAGGGATGGAGCATTCACAACTTCCCTGGGCAACTCACATTCCAATGTCTCACTATCCTCACAGTAAATAACTTCTTTCTTATAGCAAATTGAAACTTCCCCTGTTTCTGTTTGAACCTGTTACGCCTTGTCCTACCACTACAGACCCTAATGAAGAATCTCTCCCCAGCATTTTTATAGGCCCTCCTCAGATACTGGAAGGTGCTTCAGATGCTATGAGGTCTCCAAGGCTGAGCAGCCCCAACTTTCTTACCCTATCTTCATAGCGGAGGTGCTCCAGCCCCCTGATCATCCTCATGGCCCTCCTCTGGACTTTTTCCAGCAGTTCCATGTCCTTTTTTATGTTAAGGACGCCAGAACTGCACAATACTCCAAGTGAGGTCTCACATGGGCAGAGTAGACAGGCAGGATCACCTCCTTTGACCTGCTGGTCATGCTCCTTTTGATGCAGCCCAGGATATGGTTGGGTTTCTATATATAGATTCTATATATTTATATAGATATAGTTTCTATATATTTCTGTATATAAACATAAGTATGCAACAATGATGCCTATATATGTTTACTTTTTTTTTTTCTAGCTTGACAGTGGAAGTAAAATAGGCAGTAAAGTGTTTCTTCTGTTCATCTGATTAACTCATTGCTTACAGATACCTCCCATCCACTTTGCTAAGGGCCATCCATTAGACTTGATGCTGATTCTAAGACTTGTCGTGTTCTTCATGGTTCTTTGCCTTCAAGTAGTCTGTTAACAATAGATATTTAAAATCCCTGAATGTTAGATATAAATACCATATTGTAACTGCATGAACCTGATTGGAAATGCATTACCTGTTAATGGTATATGGAGCCTATTTCTCATGTCATGTTCTCAGTCTTACATTTGAGACCAGATCAGGCCAAAAGCTGTGACCATTGAATGTAGAACTAATAAACTGTGTAGAATGGGCTGTGATGTCCATTCACTGCTAGAGGATATGTCCCTGTACCACAAACAGCATATATAGCCCTGTTGCATACAACAACTTGAGAGTACAAGTGAAGACCCAGACTGCAATCACGATTGGTTTGAATTACCAGTTGAGGTAGAATTGTTTAAAGCATGATATACTGTTTTGCTAAAGTACGTCTAATACTCAGAGATGTTACTTCTGTTTACCCTCATGTAACTGCCCCCACAATTTTTTCAATTGGCCCAATAAATCTGTCTTGTGAGACAGTGAAGCTTTTAGTGCCATCATCTAAGCACCTCCAGGGGTGTGAGAGATGGTGGTGGTGTTTTCAAAGGTGCAAGCATCTGTGTGAGCAGCATAAATTCACTTTTTAAGAGTCTGTGTGTGATACTGACCTTTGAAATCTGAAAGAGTGGAAAGGCTGCTGCTGTTAATTTGGCACTTAGCTTCATGGTCTGCAGATTATAACAATATCAAGCAAGTCTGCTAACAATTCACAGTGCGCAGAGTGTATGACATTATAGAAGATCTATCTCTTGCTCTCGTGCAAGTTCCTTTGTTTGGTGACCTACTTCATTCCAACAGCTATTTCTACTGAGCCACAGAGTTTAGGTTTTCTCTTCCAAGTGACAATCAATATAAATATACTATGGTTATTAGACTGCTTGTAAACTTCTCATAAAAATACATGGGAACTGAACTGTGTGCTGAGCACTGCATGAACTGTATACAAAGAAATATGCCATGTTTTTATTTGTTTGGTCTATTCAAAGAGTAGCAAAATATGAACTGAGTGCCTAATTAAAATGAAGTGTAACTCATAACAGCTTATTTGCACTGCAGTGCATTTGCCATATTATTCATTACATTGCATTCAGTACCTTACCATTTAGTTATAGTACACTAGAACTGCCACTTAAAAAGAAATGAAACATGTTCTTTCTTTTATTTGTGTCCAGAGTCTTAACCATCTGTTTTACTGGGCTTCATCGGTTTACACATCATGCTACTAATTACAATGAAGCTTTAATTGGACATGTGATTTAACTAATAAGAAAGATCCACGCTTTTTAGCAGTAGGCAAAACTTAAATGTTTTACTTCTGAAAATCTTTCTGAATGCAAAGTTGCATTGGCTTTCCTTTTTAATGAGTCCAAAATCAGGAAATAAAATGGTAACATAAACTTTGTTCAGCCTGAAATTGCTCGTGTGGAGCTTTAGACTGGGGTGATTTCAAACGCAGATGGAATTGCAGCTTCACAGCATGTTTAAATGTATACATATCACATTTTCAGTATTCAAACCATCTCCTCACTGGAGAATATTTGGTTTTAGCTGAGAAAATTCCCATTCATCATGTCATACATCAATCTAGTAGCACAGAAATGGAGGGGAGTGATATCTAAGTACAAGCAGAATGATTCTGCTCTCTAGAAGGACATATTTGCTCTGGTTCCTTTTTGGAGATGTGAGTTTACACCTGAAAGATTACTCAAGGAAATTAAACCTCTATAAGGCACTTAATTTTGTCATTATTTAAAGACAGAAGCTGATGTTTGCAAATCTGTGCCTAAATGCTCAGAGAAGTCAAGGAGAAAATGTGCATCAATAAAAGCAACAATACTGTACAAAGTAATGTTACTTTTACAAAAATTCACATGCAATTATATCTATGCATGAAGTACAGATTTGATGAAAATCAGTGAGAAACATCTTAACAGTTAAGATGTATGTTCTTAATTTTGCAGAAGAGCATAAGACTGGGATTAAATTTCATTTTCAGATGTATGTCAAGGATTATGAACTTAAATAATGTAAATAAACAACATATTTAGGGAAATATGAGTCATGTGTTGCTATATAAATGAAAACTCCTACCCAGTCAAAACTACAGAACATTTTAATTTGTCATACAGTGTGTACCTACATTTCATGGAGTATGAACAAACAGATAGAGGACAGGTATGTCTTCTGTTTACAGTACCACCACAAGTCTGAGTTGGTTTAACTGGAGTTCAGTGGTTAGCTTACACCATTGCACTTGCACCAACACGAGAAAAGTGGCAAAGTTTTCACACTATAACTATTCCATACTGCAGTAGAGTATACTTTTGTTTAAAGGTGACTTATTTACACTGTTTTTTAGTGCCCAGGACATGGGGCAGTTATTTAGCATTGCTTGGTGATTTCAGGTGATGATACTGCTTTACAATGCTGCACTGTGTGTGCATGCAAAACCTTTGGTCTTGGATCACAACTTCTCTTAGTAATCAGTATGACATTTCTCACAGAGTCAGGCCCTCTCTAGTTGACAATGACCCTTCTATCTTTTTAATGATATTTCTAGTAATTCTTCAATTTGTAGCACAAATCAAAGGCAAATGACATATGTCCTCTACAGCCAGCTACTTAATGCTGTCATCTTTACCACTGGATAGGCATATAGACAGCTAGACTTTGCTCAGCCTGAAGGATTTATTTTGTTTCTAATTGCATCTGGACTACTGAATCCAAACTTTACACTAGAAACCATCATACTCCTAACCCAATGTGAAAAGACAGCAAATCTGGGTAGTAAGTGAAGAAGTGTCTTGGATGGAAAAAAAATAAGTCCATGTGCAAACAGTGTTCAAGCAAGTATGGGGTTTATAGGGACTGTAGCTGGACTGTAACTTATAAAAATACATTTCTTGCTGATTTAAATACAAGATGGTATTAAAAATTTCTCTGCCAACTAATTATATATTGAATGTTTACAGTAGCATAGAAAATAAGAGTATTTTCCTCAAATACATCTTGTAAAGTTAATGATATGCTACCTCACTCACTAAACATCAAATGCAAGTATTTCAGTTCAGCATTAGAGGTTGTATAAGCAGTTTGCAAAATCTGGGTCAAAATGTTTGTTTAAAAATGTTGCATATCTAAACAGGAAGGGGAATTGTTAATCCATGAGCAGGGTAGATCACGCTGTTGGGGCCGATTACTTTTTCCTAATTGTGTTATAACTGTTTCCATTGATACTAAACGTAAACCTTGGGTTTGAATAAGTCTACTTTAACAGATCAGGTTAGTAAGTTCAGGACATCTATTTATCTTTTGAAGAGTTTCAAAACATTTAAAATTTAGAATATTCAAAAAAGTGCAAGCAAACTGTGGATATATGTGATTTGGCACACATGCTTCTTTATTTATTTATCCAAGCTCAGCCCATGTATTTCGCAGCTGCCAGAGAAGCCTGCTAGGGAAACTGGTACTTCTCCGGTTGTTGTATCCTAATCCAGTCTTTTACTAGAAAAAAGAGAAATCATAAAACTCTTCAAAAAACTCTTCAGACTACAGAGAGAAAATGCTGTTGTTTACATGACCCAGATACCCACTTCAAGCCTGGTAGTGATCAAAATTATAATGCAGTTTTTGCAGTCTGGCTCCCAGACTTCTGCTTGCAATAGCTTCATTTGTATTTGTTTCCTTTAAATACATCTTTTTAGAATATTTATGGTTACTGCTCCCCTTCTGCAAAGTCCTTGTCCTTGTAAACTAAGCAGCCAGTGTAGCTTAGGATATATCTCAGTATAAATAATTAATTGAAAGCATAAAGTATTGAAGAATATTGTCTTAAACTTTATTCTCTGACAATATAAAAAGAAAGCATTATCTAATTAAAAAGTAGGCGTTATACAAAACAGAAAGAATTTGGTTTCTCTGACAAATGGTATTACATGTTTTGACAGGATTTTTTTAATAAAAGAAGCATGTTTTCTAGAAAAACACAGCAGGGGTGACTTACCCCTGAAGTAAATATCCATCCTGTGAAACATAAATAACAAGAATAATGGGAGAGGAATATAGATAAGCCAGATTAATAGAAAAAAGAATAAAAGAGCATGAGCGTGCTGTGGAAGCTCTCCTGGGCTAACTAGAAAAACTCATCAGAGTGTGCTGAGGGAGAAAAGAAATAAAACATTAAAGATCAACAGAAAAAAATCCTGAAATCTGGGTAATACTTTCAGGTGTTTATGTGTACTAACTAGATAGCAACATATGTAAGATGGACTGTCAGTAAAGATGATGCATGATCAAACCCAAGAAACAAAATGCCATTTTGCATGAAGATTTTGGTAGGAGGTGTTCCTAAAAATATCAGATACCCTTAGTCAAGTTTTACACCATGTCTTGATGCACTAATATTTCTATGATCTTGGGCGTTGGTTGGGTTTGTTGTTGAGATGCCAGCACAGGACCCTCTGTGGAAGTTGTGGGATTTAACTGGAACGGAATTGTGGGGTGGTGCGTCCCAGTGGGGGTGCCTACGTGCTTCAGCAGGGATGCTGCCCCATGAAAGCCAACATTGCAGGAAAAGCTCATTACAGTTCTCATTTGTGAGGTCAGTTGGCATCTGTATGTTTGTGGATGAATATTGCAGCAGCAGCCTCTCAGTGTTTGATGGTGCTGGGTAGAGCAGCTATATTCTTTCCCTGGTTGGCTGCAAATCCACTGTGTACATATCTGGATTTGTTCTGGATCAGTTTAAGGCAGGAGACATTCAGGGTAAGAACTGCACGTGAACAGACAGATATTGGACCTGATGGGCACTGGCAAGTGCTTTTACTCCATGTTTAGGAATAGGACTAGGAAGGAAGGAAGGCAATAGCTTATCCAAAGTAGTGAACTTTGGAAAGTCAAAATGAAGGAAAAGAATCCCAAATTGTGGATATATTAATCCTTTAAAGTGGCACCAGAACAATTCCCTGCAGAGGAGGAGATTTTGCATGTACATTTATAGGCAAAACTGAACATTCTATTTCTGGTTTCAAACAATCCACTATTCAACATACAAGTACAAAATCCCCAAAAAGCCTGGTCACAGGCCAAAGTACCCTTTCCTATCAGCACACAGGCAGATAAGTACTGAAGGACACCTTCCTCAGGTTCTTGACAAGAGCCCTGCCTGCGAGCCATCATGATCTGAATCTCTGAAACCTTGAGGCAAAGCACCATGTTGTACCTCTGGCTGCCCCAACTGGTGGAGGAGGAAAGCTTTACTCGGGCTCATGCCTGGGAAATCTCAGCCTTTTTATGTAGCCCTGCAGAGATGATGGTGTCCTCCTCATAGCAAGCTGAAATCCTTGTCAGGTTCTCCAAAGCAGCTGTCAAGCAGACTTGACATATAAGCTAATTTAATTATAGCATATTTTAATTATAGTGTGCATTAACAGCACTGATATCCTTAGACAAATCATACTCACTAGGGCACTTGACACCTGTGGCACTACTTGCCTCCCACATTTCCCAGAGGCCGCTTGATCTTCCAACCCACCTCTCACAAGGGTGTCAGCTGAAGGGAGGGAAACTTTTGTATCTACAGCTCCATCCATACCTCCAGTAAAAGTAAATGAAAAGCCAAGGAACATGGGGAAGGTCTGTAGCAGATAATTTCTAATAGCAAATACCATCTGGGTGCTATTGTAAATTTTTGACTTTTGATAAGAGTGTAACAAAGCAGAACTACTTCATATGCAAATATATTTCAAATTATCTCCATTGGTGATTCCTCAGTTTCTGTGTCCAGGGCCTGGCCCTGCTTTCTGCGCTCTGCTCTGTAGATAGGACTTGAATGTGCCCACAACTCTGCAGATAGGACTTGAATGTGCCCACAAAGCACATTCCAATTTTGCTGATAAAAACCTCCTAGTAAATGTCAATTCAGAAGTAAACTGCACTCCAAGTCTTTTGTAAAGCTACATTTAAAATTACTTTATTGCAAGATTAATATCTGAGATATGCCAGACTTTTCTTCGATTACTGGACTTCAGTAAGTCTGAAAACCTCAGAATGAGCTATTTCTCCCTCCTTGGCCATGTGGCTGAGATACTTTAATTCCATTATGTTTTGACCATTTTCCTGTAGTTATGTTTTATTTTCTGTAAAATAGTCTTTTAGTACAGCCCTAATCATCCTTCTATACACAGCAGAGCTTAAGTGTCTGATCCTTTCAAATAAATTAAAGTATATCCACTATGTTTTGATCCAATCCTTAAAAGAAAAATAGCAAAGGCTGTATTGATTTTGTTTCAGCCTCACCCAGCAAGTCCAAACTCATGAGAACAGATCAAACTGCTAAAAGGCAAAAAACTTTGGCTGTGGAAATACTAGGCCAGCCACTTGCAGTGTGACTTCTTCCACCACACACTCCAAGGTTTCACATCTCCAAAGTAGTGATTGAAAGCCCTAGTTTTGATAACCTTGGGACAGATTGGATGAATCATCATTGAAAAACATCAGATTTGAGAGAGTGGAGTGACTATCACTATCATGGTTAAACGTGGCATGTAGAATATACTCAGGTTTGGTATGAGGCGGCTATCACCCATATACAGCTTCTAATAATTGTAAATCAACGATGACTACTTTGGATTCTCCCTAATGGTCTTTAGTTTTAAGACAACCCAGGGATTATTACTTGAGTTGAAGCTATTAAGAAATGTTGGGATTTTGAAGTTTCCTTTTTTACTGTTGTTGTTTGCTTACTTAGCTTATCAGTTACATTTGCATCTGCCACTTATGCAGGAGTGAGGTGGTCTGCAGGCTTTTGTTCTTGTTAATTACTTCAAGCTCTGCCAAAAAAAGTAAAAGTGCTATTAAAAAACCAAACAAAACAAAACAAAAGAAAAAAAACAAACCCCCAAAAAGCCACAAAACCAAAGCAATTTCAGCACTTTTAAGGATGTTAGTCATGACTTATACAGATTTTCTCATGTACTGCTTCTATTGTAGTTTTTGGCTGGTAAATATGATATTGAGTCATAGCAGAAAAGATCTGCCTTCTGTTTCTATCTTCACCCTGACCCAGTGGGTAGCTTGGAGCAACTCAGTTTGTCTATTTCTTACTTGGAAACTGCATCTGTGATTCCCTTTGAGATCTGCTACAGTGGATCCACTGCTAATAACACCAAACAGCAATAATTATCATATAGCTGTCATTCTTAATATGGATAGAGCCAAAACCTGCCTGCTAACTTGTGGTGAAGACGGCTGGTTTTCACTGAGCTGGTGACCAAGAAAGGCTTTACTCAATGTGACTAAAGATGGGCCAAACTGCTGCTTGGCTGTTGTGCCTACATTGCTGCTCTTTTGATGATTATGTTGATCTTTTTACATAATCTCACTTGTGAAAATGATGCTCAAGCTTCTGTGCTCCACCTATGTCTGATTTGGTACACTGCTGATTAGGCTCACAAAGCTTGTCATCCGAGTAAGAACTTTCCTCACTGATCTTTAGCAAACAGGTTTTCCACAAAACATTACAATTCATTTGAATGTTTCCTGCTTATTTTGTAGGGGAAAAAGGAAATGTAAAAAATAAAAAGCCTTGACTCAGTGTCAGACTTCAAATCTGGAAGCATTCCTATCAATGTAGCAATTTTGGATGGCATTTTGCTTAGCTTACAGATTTAAAAGGCTAAAACACCACTGGAAGCACAACCTCTAAATAGCAAAGCTTTCAGAGCTGGCATTTCTGCTTTGTCCTTCTGTGTTTCCAGCACAGATTTCTCATGCCCTACAGGCACCAAGTGCTGCCCAGCTCAGCAAGGTCTTTCCGTGCTACCACCCTTGCTGGAAAGGGTCTTCAGAGTGGGCTGCAGGCAGACATGGACCCTTTCCAAGGGGCCTCTGTCTGGATTTGCCCATCCTTTCTGCTGACCAGGAGCCATATGGCCATGTGGAGCGGGACCCAAGTGAATACATGGTGGCTCTTCACAGAGCTTGTTGCTATGCTAAACACAGCCATGTGGCTTTTGGCTGGTTCCAAGTGCCAGCACAAGCTTGCATCCATCTGCAAACTGCTGTAGAGATATACCTTTGGTTACATGGATTCCCTGTGCATCAGGCAGCTGCCTCTAAAACTGGCACCGAATTCCATGTACCCTGTAGAGCTATGCTGCTAGAAAGGGCAGAGATAAACCGGCACTATATATGCTGCTTAAGTACTCCTATGGAAAGAAAAAAGGTAAGATCCAGCAAGCTGTAATCTAGATCCTATGATTAAAGAAGATATTTTGGCATTTCATAGTTACGATAAAATGTTATAACAATAATAATAAGTATTATACTGAATAGTTTTTACTTTTTAATTATCCATCCACATACATATAAATATGTAAAGTGGGAGATGATCATATCTTCCTCGCTTGTGGGTGAGAAACAAGCAAATTGCTAAATAAATAAAACCAGCCAAGCCGGGCCGCAGGAACAAAAAGAAATCCAGGTTTTATACATTGGGATGTTCAACAAAGTTATCTAAAATTCATGCCTAGTTAATAATAAATACATTTCACAATTAATATTGGAGGCTAGTTGCAAAACTATACCTGAGGACAAAATCATGCTGTGTGAACTTAAATCATCACAAAGGTACATATCAGAAGATGAAGAAAGAACCTGGCGGAAGTCAGAACCATTGCGTTGACCTGTAAGGCTTTGGTCAAAGGTAAGTAAATGAAACATGGTGAGAGATACCTTTCCTTTGAAGTCTGATAGGATCCTGACTGCCCTTGAAGCCAATGGAAAAACAATAAGCCTCTGGTGTTAACACATTTCATCAGATAGGAATAAAAAAATGCCTGATCCTTCAGTGGTTTTATTCCTGGTGACATCAGGAGAGCTTTCTCAGATTTATATAAATATGAAATCAAACTCCATCCTGATTTAATCAGGGCATCCAATTAGACATTTGAATATCTTGACTTTTAAATAGTTCAAACAGAAATGGTGTAAAAATATGCTCAACAACCTAAAAGCAGTAAAAATCTCTTCAGCATCCACAATCCTCACACCAGAATGTACTATTACATGACAATGTCAGCACAAATTATATAAAACATTATTATAATCAATTATATCATACAACTCTTGTTCTAATATCTGATATTTAACAAAATATCATTATTATTTTATCAACATCTTGAAAGATCTGTGTATTAACATGAATATTAAAACAGCTTGTCCAAAACTTAGAATAGACCGTCAGTTATAACTATTGCCTCTATCGACCCTAACTGAGGAAGGGGTTTTAAACATACTACAAACAATATTCCTTTTAAAACAATCTCAGAAAAACAGGTAAAAAAAAATAAAAAGAAGGGAAGAAAGTAAGTATTCTGAGTAACTTTTAGCTTTGATTCAAAAGACAGAGTTTAAGGCCTGGTTCACAAGGTACTGAAATGTGTATGTGATTTAAACATCCAATAATTCCATCCAAGTCAGACAGAACTGGAGCTGCATTCGGATATGCTGGTCTCCACTTCATAATCCCAAAACCTCCCAGAAACATTACAGAGCGTCTATGAGCTTAGTCTGCTTTAAGAACTCCAATGTACTGCAATCGTCATTGGCACAGCAATGCACAGTAAGTATAAAGTCTAAGGAATGTAGTTTCTGTATTCAGATATCCCAACTTTGTCCTTTCTCTCTGACGCTACGGGGAAAAAGAAGTTTTTATGGTTTTGATAATGCTGCTATCACCTTAGCAATTGGAAACCAAGGCCATCAGGAAATGACACAGCTAATATAGAATAGGGTTAATGAACCAATCTGTCCTCTGCAGTGGGTTTTTGGTTCACAGATCAGAGGGACTATGAATGTTTATAGTGCATTAGTCTCATCTGGTTATCACTGATGGGTATCCATCATCGCTATCCACGGGCCTTTCTTTCCCTCTGTAGGAGAAAAATACCCTTGCTCCAGTATTCAAGGGAGGCCACTGTAGTGCCATGTAAACTGCAAAGCATATTTTTACTGCTTTCCAACCAGGCACCCAAACAGTAATAAGAGAAAAGTGAGTCATGCACGGGTCAAATATATATGTCAGAATGCAATCCACCTGATTTCCCACTTTAGCTGTGTTGAATTTGGAAAACTAATGCTTTTTACAGTGTGACCTTTGGTACCAGCATACTCAGGGAAAGGAACTGAGAGTGTTTTGGTATACCCTCGGTTGTACTGGAAAGGAAGCTGGCTTTTGCTGTGTGATTGAAAAATACCCTCTTACTTCTCAGTCTGATTTTTTTTTTCTCAATTGCCACAACTGCCCAGACTCTTTATTGGCAGTTATATATAGTTCTTTGTATGAAGAGGAGGGAGAGGAAAGCTTCATGATGACAGTGATGGCAAGATCCTGCTTCCACCTCCTCCTGCCCTTTGGGACCTTTGCCATTAACTTCAGATCCTTGGGGTTGGATGTACAGTGGTGTGAAAGAACTATGCACATCTAAAAGATTTTCAACGGTGGCTTTGAATTATTTTTCCTGTTTGTCTATGCTGTTTTTTTTTTTTTTCATTCAGGTAAAGTGGGATGCAATGGATCTTACCATCACATGATGTACCTGGCTGGGTACATGGGTGATGGGACCCTCTGCTTTGTTCCTTGGCTTGCCATCATCAGTGTTTACACAAGGATGTATGTCCACGGCCTTTTCTGATAGCATGGCATTCATGTGCTATGATGTACTACTCCTGACTACTTAACAGCCTGTTGGTAACTGCAAGTGTATATGGAGGTATATCTCAAATTGTTCTTGCAAAAAAGGAAAGGAAAAACCACCTTGAAATGTTGTAAAAAGAGACAATTTAAAGACCTGAAAATAACGTGAAATGAATTAGCAAGAGTCTGTGTGAGAAAACTCATGACAAACTGTTCCCCCACCTTCAGCTAAGCTTCCTCACTGTGCAGTGTGAACCACCATACCTAACACTCAATTTCTGCACCAAGCTGCCTTGAAAAAAAAATCTCATATACAAAACTACCACAAGAAAATGCTTTTATGTTTCATATTAATGCAATTTCCTTTTTAATCCTCCTTGATCTGCTCCTGAGTAGAGAGGAGACATGGATTTCTTCCCTGTTGTTTAGACGCATAGGAGAAGCTTTCTGAAGTGAACTACCCACTTTAACTGTCTGTTCTTTAGAGGAAACTGTGGAGCGGAGACACGAGATGAAAAGGACATGATGCCAGCAGCCTCAGTGAGGTCAGTCCCATCCTATCCCCCAGCTTGTTCTCACAGCAAGAAGGAGGTGCAGCTGCTCCACAGAGGTCTCCAGAAGCATTGGCTGAGTGTTTTCTTATAGTCTCAAGTATTCTCTTTACTAACATAATCAGAGAGATCTTTTTTCTTTGCTTTCTGTCCTGGGTTCAGCAGTAGCAGTCACTTTTCTCCTTCTTGATAGCTGGTACAGTGCTGTGGTTTTGACTTTTGGCCTTGGAACAGCACTGATAACACCGATGTTTTTAGTTACTGCTCAGTAATATTTAGTGTGACGAAGGACTTTCTGAGTCTCATACTCTGTCAGGGAGAAGGGGAAGCCAGGAAGAAGCAGAGACAGGACACCTAACCCAAACTGACCAAAGAGGTATTCCATGGCACAGAACATCATGCCCAGGATGAAGTAACTGGGACAGAGACCCAGAAGAGTTAGTTCACAGCTCGGTCAGCAGGTGGTGAGTGGTTGTATTCTCTTCCCTTGTTATTTCCCTTATCATTATTATTGTTGGTAGCAGCAGTGGTTTGTGCTATACCTTAGTTACTGGATTGTTCTTACCTCAACCCATGGGAGTTATGTTCTTTTGATTCTCCTCCCCATACGTTCAGAAGCCGGAGGGAGGAAGGGCAGGGGCGGCTCCAGAGACTTTGTGGTTTTTCTGAGTTACAGCTGGACTTAAACCACAACACTTTTACAGGTCTCAAGGGTAAGAGAGGAGAAGAGTTGCCAGGAGACCTTGAGAAGAAGCAGAGGAGGTTTTGGACTGATGTTTCCTCTGAATCCTGTGGACTCCCTGTCCAATGCATCCCCTTGTCTTGGAAGACCTTAGTCCAAGAAGCACCAGTAGTTTTCAGTCAATTAGAGCTGAGACAACCAGCTCAAAATATTCATTAGGCATAAGTAGAGAGCTAAATTCCATTCCAAGAAATCCCATTTACAATTCTGCACCTTAAAAGGTATGGAAATTGAGCTCTGCAGCAAGCTGCACTGCTGTCCAAACATCAGGTAAATTTTAATGCCAGAATTAATGCCAAATCACCCAATACATCTTTAAAATTAACTCATTATCATAACACGGGACAATAGAACATTGATCCATGCACACAGCAATCCAAAAGGTCCAATATGATGGCCTTCTTCAGGCAATTTACTGAAAGTTGTCACTATAAATTTATAAAACAAAACACCCCAGAATGCTTGAATGTTCAGAAGGGATAAAATTACTTACAATAAAAACACATGCAGTTTAGACAGGAAAACTATTATGAAATACTTCTTTTCTCAAATATAGAATTCTACATCTGTCTTCATATTGTGCTTGTACATTTATGCATTCTCTAGAGAGAAATAGTTTTGACTGTAAATATGCACCCATTAAAAATCCATATTTAATCTAGTTCCTATTTTTTGGGGAAGCAGGTTGTATACTACAAAGTGCATAAGGACAGCATAGATCATGAGGCAAGTATTATTTTCTCCAACATTCTGATTGTCTTGAAGTGTGTATTATTTTCTCTGTTTGTTCTCAAGGAGGCGGCACTATCTTCACTTGCAATTTACTAAACATCCCGCAACACAATATCAGATGTTCATAAATCATCATATTTCATATAACTAATTGACAGCAATCAGCCCCCAGAGGAGTCTCCTTGTAGACTCAACAGCTCTTTAGAATGAAGGACTCTCTAACTTGAAGCTAAAATCCGCTTAAGCTTTGAACCAGGACCTGAAGGTCAACAAACATAAGCTTAATCAGACCAACATGGAAACAGATTTCATTATAAAAGCTTCTTTATTGAATACATGCTTCTCAGCTTTGCTTGGCTGGGAATGCATTAGACATGATGAGCAAGGGAGCTAAATTACCCAAACCTAAGCAAGATGCATTTCATCATTCAAACTCTGGAAGAAGATGGTTTATGTGATTCAAGTGAAAGCCATAAGTAAATGAGAGCTGAAAGATGTGCTTCCTCTGCTGTGAACAGGCAACTATGGGCTCCACTGGCCGCAGCTCCCTGTGATCTCAGCAGAGATCAAGCCCTGGAGAAGACCAGAACACTCCACTGCATATGTTAGAAACAGCTGTTTGAGCTAGATGTCTGCTGGAAGAGACATATGTGTGCAGATGGTAGTGAAACTGTAAAATATGTTCACTTTTATATTAATTGTGTTTTGCATCCCAAGATGGGGTAAAAAAAATAAATTACATTGTTCTGTAATTGCATTGAACAAACTCCAATCCACTAAATTTGCATTCATAATTTTGTCACACTCAGTTCTTAAATTTGTTTTCTTTGTTTCTTGCTATACACCACACTTTTCAAAATAAAGTAAGACTTTTAGAATGAGACACAATTTGTTTATCAAAGGTATTACTTGAGATCTGAAATGTCTAAATTTCTAGGGATCGGGAACCTACTAAAGTCCCTTGAATATTGCCATAAAGATTAATTTTAAGTCCTAGAATGTTCAGCTTAAACTTCCAGAAGTTTACTTAGCTACACACTGGCTAAACTGACAGTCCATTATTCAGAAGTTCCCTTGTCCAGATAGATGCTTGCAGATTTTAAGTTTAGCCCTTGATCTTTGCTTTACTAAGAGGAAAACAACAGCTCAATTAGCTCACTGTCTCTGCACTTGAGGGCGTGTTTCCAATCCTTTCATCGCTCAGTGGTACATAACTGATCCCATTCCAATTTATCAGCATCCTTCTTGGGCAGTAGCCAACAGAAAGGGACATAGGACTGAATTAGTAGAATCATCTGCTAGTAATTAAATTTCCTTCTTTTGCTTTTACTGAAGAAACTAATATCTGTTTTGATTATGATATCTTCAAGAGACCATGTGTTCAGCTGTTATCTGTTGTGATCACAACATACTTTTGTGGTGACTACTCCCCAGATAGACTCTCCAGGTGACATACTGAATTTAAGTAAATTTCAACATTAATTCATGCCCCAGTAAATGAGTCAATGGATTAATTTAAGGAATTAACTTAAACTGGAAGGAGAGGGAAGATGAGCCAGTGAAGAAGGAGCCCAGCACAGCTGTGAGGGTAAGCCTCAAAGCTGAAAGACGCAGATTCAGGTTCCTACTTCCCACACATTCATTTTGTGACCTTGAATAAGTCAGATTAGCTTCCTGTTTCTTACTTCTCTACCCATGTAATACAGATGATATTACTTGTAGCACTGGGGGAGCTGGGAGGATAAATAGATTAGAAAGACAAGCCAGATCAGAGCTTTATTTCCATTTACAATGTATAAATGTATATGAACACACTTTCATTCTTCTGGCCAAGCTTAAAATGAAACATTTAGAAGGTAAGATCCAAAGAATTTCATTAAGAATCCATCTCAAATTGCAAATGACACCTCATGTATTGGAATGTGAATTGTGAGCTGGTTGTTGCAAAGTGTAAAATTATTCCATAAATTATCTATGACAAAGTCAAAAACTGTATCAGCCAAAAAATGTATCAGTAAAGCCATAGCTTATTTTTAGTTCCTCAAATTCTGCACAGCAACATGTATAATATAGAAATAATTATTCCACTGTAACATGATGAAAAAAAAAAAAAACAAAAAACCAGAAAGGCAACATTGAAAGTAAATAAAAGTAGGAATTTCATTTGTGAAATTGTGAAATTTCTGCTGGATGATGTCTTGGAAAGCACACTGCCTAATGTTATATTAATCAGCCTTTTCTCTCAAACAAAGAGGTCGTGTGATTCTGTCTGATATATTTTCACATTTTAATACTCATCTGAAGATTTCCGTCATATTTCAAGAGACAGGATAGATGCATGCATGGTCCCTCATATATCCTTCATAAAATTTGGGACAGAGTTGATTCTGCTGAATTTTATGCTCAGCTAAAGTTCAGCTTAAGAGTCTAGAAAGTAGGTTAGAGAGAATGGTAGATGATTAGTAGAGTTGTTCTTTCCCTTTTCTTCAGTTATTTGCTAGCTGTAGAATGCAACTTGGGCTTTCATCCTTGACTTGTGTTTGTGCCTAGATACTGCCACTGGCTATCAACAAGCATCTTTGGCTGTCATGATGCATCTTATACACTGTTGGAAATGGGGCTTGCAAAAAGGCAAAGGCAATAGCACTATCATCAGGAGAAACCCCAGTGCAGAAGAGATGGTACTGGGTGCTTCTATGTCTGTAGATACATTTCTATTGCCTTTAAATTATTGTGATCCTCTTGTTAATTAACCAGCTGAGCATGAAATCCATGGTTTGAAGTCCTTTGAAAGTATACTTAAGCAGGAATATAGTATTATGCCAGTATTAGACTAATTAATTGAGATAATTAATGGGTTTTCAATACTAAGTGTTTCAATGTATTAATTAATACGGCCCGTCTGCATAGACTCCCTTGGGATATGAATGAGTGTGATTTTCCAAAAGCTATTGTAGTCCAATAGGTCACTCTTATTTATTTAGAATAATACAAGGTGCCATGACTTCATAGAAGATCACAAACAATTCAATTAAATTAATATCAAATATCACCTAAATACTTACATTGAAATTTCCACCAATACATAAGATTATTAATTTAATTAACATCACAAGGAATAGGCTAAATGTCATACTACCTCTGAAATTTTATGTGCTACTATTTCTGAATCACTACACTGATATTACTCAAAAGTATTTGTGTGTTTGCAGATATTCACCTCCAATTTTCTTCAATCCTAAGAAATGAGTATGACATTTTCCCACATTAAAATAAACTGAGTATGTTAGTCAAGTACTACACTTTTTGCACTTCACTGTTTATAATATTAATAGCTGTGCTTTAAGAAGTGTACTATTGAACTGTCAAGAGTGATTTGTTACCAGGTGTTAGCATAATTTGCCAGCTGTCATATTTTAATCATTTTTATTTGCCTAAAATCTGACATTTATCTTCAGAGGAAAATCAAGACATATAGCAGAACTCATTTGATGCTACAGTACCTAAAGGGAAAAAGGTCTGTGCATCCTAGAACTGATATTTTTATTTTCAGATAGAGAGCAAATTCTGAAGTCCGCTTTCATTCATAGTTCACACTGAATTGCTACTGTTCTCCACAAATCTTTTTTCATATAAGTAGTTCAAGCAGATGCTGCAGGAGCTCATTCAAGTATGTTTACTCATGTGAGTAGCTCCAGCACAATTTGTCAGTTCACTTGGTTGAGTAAATGGTACTCGTCATATAAATAAGAGCACAGAGAAGACATATAAACTAAAATCTTGTGTACAGTTAACAGTGTTCTTAAATGCAGCGAATTCAAGGCTACTTTGTTGTTTTAAGCTCATATTTGAGAGACTAGTGTGCTTAAGAGCCTGCAAGATTATAGGGTGAAGCTGTAACCAAACTACTAGCAATATCTGAACAATGAGAAATAAATAGATGAGAATACAGAAGCTAGTTAGATAATTTTGATTTTTCTCATTAGAATTTAGGTTCATTTGCACTTCATATAAAAGATTTGTAAGCATATTTTGATATTAAGAACATGATCTTTTCATGAAAATTCATATTTTAAGCATTTACTTGTTGTTTTGGATAGAAATATTAACTTCTGTAGTGTGGATTAAAAGGTGATGGATTACATGCAATGATAAAAAAATTTATTAAGCTGCAGAGTGTTATGAGCTTCACCAGCAACTCATTGAATCTGATTTTATTGCCTAACAGTTTCAACCTAAAAAATTGAGAATCAATAATATGGAAATGCAGCTGTGTTTTTGTAGCAAAAAATGACTGCAAAATCTGGGGCTTCAAATGGAGAAACAGCACGAAAGTGGTAAGATTTCCTCTTTTGCATGAGTTAATTTGGAATATAGTTAAAAAAAAAAAAAAAACCCTAGATTCATTAGGGTACACTAATTCATAAAGAAAGTGGAATTGTATGCAGATGAAAATAGAAAAGCCTGTGGAAAGCTACAGAATAGGGAACAGAAAGGAGACATCATCATTTGAGAGTCCTAAATTCAATGAAAAGGGAGAAATTACAAAGGTGCATGACAATAAGGAAAACTTCCTCAGCGTGAGATAGTAGTTGGTTGGACTGCATCTTTGGGGACTTTTAAACCCAGCCCCTTTGCTTTTGGATCATGGTCTCAGTTTTTTGTATTTGCACATGGGCCAACACAATGAGCTTTTGAATATGACAGGAATTGTTAGCTGCAACTAAATTAAAGTGCCAACAACAAATTCATAAAGACTTACTTCAGAAGGCTTTGGCATCTCTTCTAAACATTATTACTGGACCCTAAAATAATGCCTGTAGTTTGTATTGCTGCTCAAAGACTAATTTCAAAAAGCCATGTGAAAGCATCAGCACATGTTGAAGGGCAATCCTCCCAGTTCGTCCAAAAAAAAGAATGATTTTTCATTCTTAAAAATATTTGTCTTATTTCTAGTTTGAATCTACTTGGCTTCACCTTCCACTTCTTGGTTATTCTGATGTCTTTTCCATTAAGGAATTGTTCCGTATCTAGTAAAATTCTCCCCTGAGAGAGCTGGCTGGCAGATGAGGGCTTCTCAGGCATCATCTCTGGGAGTAGGATTGTCCTCTGTGATCTATGGGGAAAAAGGTCCTAGTGGGTTCTGCCTGAGCCATCCATGAAGGTCCTCCAATAATATTCCCTTTTAATGGCATCCTCTCTTAACAGAAAACAAAAGAAATCAAAACTTTGATTTGCCACGGAGAGACATTTTCCTGCCTGGCAAATGTTTTTTTTCCAAATTCTTTTCACCAGAACCAGTACATCTCATGAGTGCCTGGCATAGATTTATATCCTCTGTGTACTTGTCGGTGTCAATCAGGAACATGCAACCCTTTTGCTGTTGCATCCTCTAAGAGCTGTTGTTCCTTTGCTGTGTGAAAAGCTAAATCATTTTCACTGGGATAATTTCCAAGGAAACAACCTAAATTTAGCATATATGGCCTCAATTTCTAAACATATCTTAGAATCTGGCTGTATTAAATATTCTTGTTTTGAATGAAGAAGGTTAGTGAGAGATCCAGAATGTTCTTTATGATTTCCCTGGTCTCATAATTATTTACCTGCATATCAATCTTCATGTCATCTGAAACTTTTACAAGCCAATCATTACTGAAAATGATTAATAGCAGTAAGTAGCTACTAGCAGAATACCAGCACTGCACTTAATTATGACTTCCCTCTGATGACTATGTTTCAGATCCATTAGCTTGCCCATTTTTAATAGATTTAACCTCTCTTTTATTGTTATTGAATAATTCTCATTTTTAATCAAAATATTCCCAGGGCTGAGTCAAATACCATACAAAAGTCAGAGTATGTAAGAGCTGCACAGCAACTATGCTTGTAATGTTATCAGAGATACAAAATCAGGTTTGTTTGTTTGACATGACCTGTTTCATAAAATCATGTGGAATGACAATCATATTCCCATCTTTCATTCTTCATCACTTGAATCTTTTATCAGCTTTCATTATTTACTCACTACTGAGGTCAGGCTAAGTGACTCAGAGGTACCAAGGTTGTGTGGACTCCATATCAGGAGGTCTGACACAACACTAATCCTCTTCTAATCTGTTAGAACTTCTCTAGCATTCTATGATGTACTCAAAATAAATGTTTGGCTAAGATAACCTCAACTGGCCTCAGATGTCACCCTCTGTATTAGGCATAAGGGCTGTCAATTTTAGAATATTTGTATTTATATGGGTTGTTTAACATCCTCTATAGCTACTAGATGACTCCTAAAAATTTCATTCTCATATTTCTTTTGAAAGTGGGAGTCCTGAATATTCAGGGAGCAGTTCTCCTTTCTCTGCATTGTTGTTAACAACCTTATCACCTCTGCTGTAAAGTAATAAACCCAGAACACTGCCAAGTTTTGTTCTGTAGAAAAAAAAATATAATCCCATCATACTTTCCTCAAATGTTGTGAGTGCACTTAGTCTGAGAATTTTAGCCTTTGTTTTCAACTTCCTATACTTCCAAGGTCCACTTTCTGATGCATGTACACTGTTTTTTTTCACATTTAATCTCTGATTTCATGTTATAACATTATTATTTCTACTAGTAAAATGTTCTCCCATCATAATAATCTTTCCATTTGAGAATTACTGCATTTGGAAGAAGTTGCAATATCTGACATGGCTCATTATGAGAGGAAGACCTGAAAAACCAAAGTAGTCTACGGAGGCTAGAGAAAACTGAAGGGAGACATGGAGACAGTCTTCATGTTAGGGGAAGGACTGATGTCTTCTCCATGTTTTCCACCAATAGCATATGGAATAATTAGCTTAAACTAAAAGGAAGATTTGGGTAAGACACGAAAATTTTTCTGAGGGTAAAGCTAATTAACCATGGAAGGAGCATAGAGAGCTTTTGAAACCTTGAGAGCTGAAGGGTCCTAGAATAGTTTCTACGGCAAAAGTTATCAGTAGTAATAAGGTGGGGAAAAGTGACTAAATTAAGTGACCTCTGAAGATGAACACAGTCCCTTTCAGACCAGTTTTAAGTGATTTCATGTTTCATCTTGAAGAGGTTGTTTTTCTAGACCAAAGACTCTTGGAAACCAAAGAGGGAAAATTGTTTGAAGGTTCAGGGGCATTTATTGCCAGATACAAACAAACAAACAATCAAAAGACATGTCATAAAAAGTGAATATATTAAATATGTAGTTATATTTATAATAAAAATTAAAATAGCAAAAGCTTAATAACTAATGAACTTGGATAGAACCTTGCTTGCAATAAATTTGGTGATAAAGAATTATTTTTGTCAACAGCATTTATCATGGGCTACCTATTACTGTTGTAGCTATTTGTTGTACTTAATAAACAATGATAAATATGCCTTTTTGCAGGAGGGTAGTTTAAAAGTGTGTTGTGCAATCTTCTTGAGAAATTGTAGCCAAGACTAATTAAATGATTCTAATTAAAATTGTGTAGATAGGAAGCAAATTAATGATTTCATGTATACTATTTGTTTATTTCATTGTCAAGAGTACTGGATATAATTGCAGTGCAAAGAAGAAATCATCAAAATTATATTTTACTCTGTTGGTTCCCTGTTCCATCAATTTGTTACAGAGGCTTCATTTTCTCTATCTTTAGAGAGAAACAATGCTGGCAAAATGTAAAACCTCAACAAAGTTATTTTCTTGTTTGGAGCTGTTAGATGGAGAATACATTTATTGAACAAAATAAAGGTTAAGCTTCAATTAAGCATTCTAAATATATTTAATGAGCTATTGAAAAGCCATAATGTCTCAACCCACGTGGTTCACTGAAAGCTATGAACAAAATAAATAATAATAGCAGAAAGGAGTACTCAGATGGTATGCCTCTAACATTTGACTTACAAAGGAATTACTCCTACTATTATGTGCAATTTATATCAGCTAAGGTAAAAAAAAAAATTCTTTATTAATACTTTTCTTTTTTTTAACTGCAAACAGACTCTCATACAGAATAGCAGAAGAACACCTGATTTTTTTCCAGGGTTCGGTTTACATTTAACTTGTTCAGCTGGGACTCCTCAGATACAGGGGCAATGAATCAGACTATACAGTCTCCAGCTCACTCTAACTGCTTCACATTCTATTTTGTGTGCCTGGAAAATTTTTGTCTGAGGTGCATACAGGTAAGCTGTGGTTCTCCAAACAGCATGGAGCGGTCTCTCTTCCCCTTATGCCTTCTCTCCCCACCACAGAGGGAGCATGGTAAGACCTTTGGCCACCCAGAGGCCTGCTGGTGTCTTGCCATCAGCATCCTATGCTCCTCTGCATTGGGGAGGGATGATGTCCACAGGTTTCCTCTTGCGACACCCAGCAGTGCTCAGGAAAATGCTAATTCATTTTAATGTATTTAAAGAGAGGCAGAATTGTCTCAGAATTTCATTTCAACTAAAAAATATGGAAAGGAGTGATTCTGAAATTCATGAGCTTAAAATATGTTTATGTTTGGATGGATTTTGCTCATGAAATTTGTTTCTTTGACATGTCAACATTTTCTACAGAAAGCAGATGTTCTTTGTGGGAATTTCTGATTAATCAAAAATACAGTTTCCTTTTTTAAATTAGTTTCAGTTGAACGATTTTGACAACTGAACCATAGCTGAATCCTTTATGCTGAAAATAAAATCTGTCTTTATGTTTTTATCTAAATGTGCTTCCGCAATGCCATACACAAACTAACTTTTATAGCCTTGATAAGTGGAAATACGTGGGAAATGAGAGTATATTTGAAAATTCTGCTATTAGAGACATTTTTTAGAGCTAGCTAGACTAATGGCTTATTTTCTGCCTAAATCAGAGAGATTAATCTATAGCTTTAAAATCAGAACAAAAAAGAGCTCGACTGAGATGTAAGATCTGGAGTAAAACAATTTTCTTCAAGGGTAGGAGACTAATCACCCTTCTCAGTGAGAGTTTTTTCTTTCCCTCCGCTTTTCTGCAACTCATAAATCCCAATGTACTCAATGCAAACTCCATCGTCCACTCTGTCCTGATGGTGTGGCTATGTGGTTATCTTCACAAGGCTTCAGTCTGCTCCTGGGTGCTGAGATAGCTACCTTGGGCTCAAGAGCTGCACAGAGACAAGGAAAATGGAAGAGTGAAATACTTCATAAGGTAGCAGCTGAAACTGACTTGGTGTCATGGGCTTGCTGCAACGTGGTATGAGGTCATTTAATGCATATAACTATTGCCTTCAACCATGCCTTGCAAGTGCTAATTATCTGGCAGCTCTGTTATAGTGGTTTATACTGGACATCCCAGAGCTACGTGCACTAGGTTGGGTCCTAAGTATGGCCATCAGGCTGTAACTGTTGAGCAAAACATCTGGAGGCGAGAACCTGATGTCTGCCCTGCCCGTGCTTTAGAGGTTTGCCTTTGTACCTACTCTGGTTTGTTCCCACTGACTGAATCTTCCTTTTTTTGCTGGAGTAGGCTGTCATGAGCTGTGCTCCTAGTGCGCATCATTCAGCCTGTTACTGCCCAGAGGGTTCCTTCTTGTGTGCACGGTAGTGCCCTTGTGTGAGCTGTGTGGTGAGCAGGAATGATCAGGGAATCTGCCTTGGACACATATTCCAGACCCCAACTGAAATGATAATGTTGTCACATGTGGAGCCCTGTGTAGTCTTCACTTGCCTCCAGCTGCACCATTCGTAAGCTGACTATTTAATCATTAGTGTCATGTTGTACTGGTTCAATCACTGTGCTATCAATAGCTGTAATGCTGTAAAGATATAAGTACAGCAAGTTCGGCAAAGATGGTATTTTCTTATTCAATCAGCTGATATAGCTGAAAGAAAAGCAGACAAGGTCTTTATTACCCATGGGAGACATTTTGGATGTGAAACAGAGGTACTGTCTTTCCCATCAGGATATTCAATATGCTTCCATAAGTTAGAGGTCCTGAATCTGGGTGGGTTGGCAAAAAAATACAAAAATTAAATAAAATGCATAACAGATGACTGCAGAGGTGTGGAACAGCTCCTTCATAAAGCCAGAATTACCTTCTTTTTCTCTATGATGAGATGCTCACATGCCAGTACCTCCCACATGTGCTGTGCAGGAATCTGCCAGGTGCAAAGTGAGCCACACACTCTTTGAGTAATTTGTTGAAGCGCCAATAGACAAAAAAATCCTCTGCAAGTCTCAAAACAAAGGCCGTGGTTTTGTATAACTAAATCATGATCACAGAGGTAGAAAGGCAAATCTGAGTTACCTGAGAATCTGGGGATGTTGCATGCTATTAAAATAATTGTGCTAAATAGCTTTGTACTGCCAAAAGAGTGCAAGTCTATACTATACACAGCCAAAAGCTGTTTTCTACAAGCTCTAAGGAATCATTGCTCAATAGCAATGAGATCTTACTCCTTGCTTGCTGGGAGTAGCTGTGATGAACTGCAGTACAAGAGCATACAAATATTATGAAGGGCCTTGAGAAGCAGTACAAGAATGTTAGTACAGGACTTTCCTAGTTTTGCTGAAGAATCTGCAGCAATCAATTTGCTTTATAAAATTTTACCTTCTTGTTTAAAAACTATCCAAAAGTAAAATGGAATTTCCTGGTTTAATTTTTCTTGCTTTATTAATCCACTTGTTACTTTACTTGAATCAATATTTCATACAAACCAGCTTCAGCTTGGGGATGTTTTGCAACTACCTGCTATGGATATTTCTTTAAGCATTTATTATTCATCATTCAATGTTGAAAGTGGTTCGTTTGACACCTGGGTCAAATAGAGGCATTAAAGAAGCCACAGACCACTATTTTGTTGATGCTAATCATGCCAAACATCCCCATTTCTGAGTTGTGGCTTTAGGGGCCCAGCAGACATTGTTATGTTGTTGGGCTAGTGCAGCTAAGAATACTCTGTGCTTAGTATAAACCCGAAGACAGCTATTTTGGAGCAAAGAAAAGACTCCATTTTCTGTAGATAGATCTGCATGAGGGTACCCTTGAAAAAATATGCCTGGTATTTGGGAAACAAGTTCTGATTACACAGAATTGAAAGGCCAATATACTGTGGAATCACCTTCCTTTGACCTGACTGGGAGTTTCTGTGCCATTCATTGGTGTGCCAGCTTATCTTGAGAAGGGAACAAAGATGATTCAAAAGGAAAACTGGATTTCCTTAAGATGTTACTTTTCCTGGCTTCTTTAAAAGCATCAGATGTAACATTACTGGCTGCATGGCTGTCAAAAGAACAGCAGGGATCAGATAAAAGGAGAACAGTTGCTTTTAATTGTGTTATCCCTCTGCCCTTATTTCATACCAGTATTGCCCAGCAGAGTTTTCTTTCTATGCCTTTTTTCTCTGATACTGGGTGACAGAAAACAGTATATTACACATATAGTAATCTTTCCGTTTTCTTATTGTGCAAGACAAAAATGGAAAGCAAAATATATAGAAATAGCAAGTTTGCTGTAAAGACTCAAGTGCAGGTTGGTGTGCCATTTGCTGCATCTTTGGTTATGTGCCTCTGTGGGGTCAGTTGTATAACTAGGGGACACTGCTGTGTAGAAAAGTAGGAAGCTGCCTGAGTATTAAATAAGAGGAAAATCAATGCAGTCCAAAGGTTGCCTCCAAGGAAACAAAACAACGTTTATAAATACACGTCTTGCTTCTTTTTGCCTACAAACTGCTAGTTCTCCTAAATCACATACTAGGAGATGGTGGATGTAGCCCCCAAAGGCTGCTGTCTCCAGTGTCCCTCACTGCTCAACGTCACCCTCGCCAGAGGTCATTGCCTCTTCCTGTCCTGGCCAAAATACTTATATGAACTCCACAAAACCTGTTTTGAGCTGACTTGGCTAAAACAGTAGATAGGGCATGGGTGACTGGGCCCCAGAACTGGTGGATCAGGGAAGAAGGTGAGGTGGTGGGGCAGGAAAGGGGCCAGTAGCTCCCATACAGGGGTGAGTGTCTGTGGAGAAGAGCCCCCAGTCCCATGCAAGGAACGTTTTCAGCCATTGCATCCAACACAGGACTTACTGACAGGAAGGTGGGGCCCCAGTTTGTCAGGGATAAAGGGGCCCCCATAGGCCACTCAGTGACAATACCTCTCATTCCTTTCACCTTTTAGACACCTTCTCTCCAGAGTTAGGGCTAACTGGATGTTGTGATTTATTTTAGGCGTTGTGGTTACAAGGTCTGAGCTACCAGGACAGCCGCAAGGACCACCTGCCTACCGAAGTTCACAGGCAGGGGTTTGCACGAGTGCTTTCCTACAGACTTGCCAGATGGGAATGAAATGTGATGCAAGGAAAGCAGCCCAGAATCCATTTCCTTCTATCATTTTATTTGACTAGAGAACTGTCTCAATAAGAATTCAAGAACTCTGAAATCTTTCTTCATGGTTTGGCCTCAGAGTGAATTTACGTTTTACTGCATAAATCATATTTTTTCCCCTCTGCTTAATGACAGTGGACAGTGAAAGTAAGTGAATAAAAAGATACTGACAAAACAAAGCACATAGATCATTAAAGCAGTCTCAATCCCACAGTTCAAAACGGGCTTCTGTTCATATGCAGCTCAGAGGTTACACAAATTTTCATAAGAATTTTTAATACAAGATGACGTATCACCTAATTAAATAATTGCACAATGCTTTGTAATGGCTCAGTGATTTGGGGGAGACAAAAACTTCTCTGGCAAGCTCTGTGTGATCACAAACTCAAGGGGATTTCCAGGTTCTATATATGGTTTTGTCAGTTTTTAATTTGATATTTCCCTGAAATCATTAGTGTGTCATGGGCTACAAAGTAGGAAAAACATTTTTTTTTTCTTTGTTTTTATAGTTTTGTTTGTTGCTTTTTGTGGTTTTTTTTTCAGATGCAGCCATCTAACATAGGCTGACAAAATAAAAGTTAGCTAAATTTTATACAAAAGGCCATATTCATCTTTTTCTTTGGGTAAATAATTCCAGGACTGTAGAAGTATTAGTTGAGAATGGAGAAAATATACTAGATGGAACAAAGTCCATCAGAAGCAGAAATTCTGGATAATGTTACAATGCAATTTAGCATTTAATCTTTATAGGGAGGGCTAAGTACAGCTTAGAATGAGTTAGTTTTGTAGAGATCATGTCATAACTTACGGTCTTCTTGCTAAGCTATCAACTTGTGTAAATAAGTGCTACAGGGACAGGGACATTGCTTGTGTAAGCCCACAAGCGCTAGCAGAAGTGAAAACCTCTATAATTCAAGTGTGGCCAAGTCTCTTCTGTGGCTTTTAACAGTATAATAATGTTGCTTTTTTTATATCACACTGTCATGTAGTACACCTCTGCAAACAGCTGTTGGTTTATAGCCCTAAAGATGCCTGAAGATGAGCTTCATATACCCTATGAGTCTCCTGAGTGATTCTCTCTTACATGGCACGGTACCTTGAAATTAATCCATTTGAACAAATACATATTTGTGTTACATGAGCCTACAAACAGAAATCAGTTCCCTTATTAACATGACAGTGCATAGAAGCTGGGTGATGAGCACATCAGAAAATTAAGCTCTGTGTTCTCTCTAAGAAGGCAGTTCACTGGAGTTCCCTATTAGCCCACAGGGGCTGCAGTCAGCGCTGCCCATGGAGTGCCCATCGTGTTCTCATAGTCCTGCACAAGTGGTGAGATAAATTGGTAGGTAGATGTTGAACTATCTGTGCAGAAGACAGTTATCTGCTCTGATAGATTAATTAGCATTGAAATTAATGGGTTATTTTGGGGTGGGAAGAGTATAATACGGAGTTATATACTTTGTTACATACTTAGTTCTGTAGTCTATGAGAGCTTAATTTGCTGGTGGGCATGTCACAGAACCATTGCTAAAACTGCACCCATGTTTTCCCTAGCTTTTCAACACAGATCTTGAAGCAAGTTGCTAGAACATGCAATACCCTGAGCGTGAGAACTGCTAACATCAGAGAGACCACAACATCCAGGACACATTTAACCTTGCCTCTGAGCCTTGCCAACACTAGGCCTCTTAGGAAATGAAAGTGAGCCCTGGAAGGAGTTAGATAATACTTTGTAACTCAGATGCATTTAGATATATGTATGTACTAAACACAAGGCAGTGAGTAGGCAGCAACTACAATTATTTCTCCAACTCCTGATATGAAGTATTTCTGGGTTGTGATTGAATAGGCAGGTCTGTAACGGTGATCGTTAAATTGAGCTGCCTTCTGTACTGCTGCAGGGCCTTCATGTCTCCTCGAGAAAGCTGAATTTTACTGACAACTCCATGTCACACTTCCATATCTCACATTTATCCTCCATTAATCTGAATTTTCGTTTAGTAATTTAAAAGGAAGTTACACAGAGCTACATGGCGTCCTGATTAACATGGGAGTGCAGAAGAATTTTTGGCATGCTTGATTATTAATAGAACAAGTGTAGTTAATTGCATTGGTCGAATTGTCCCTGTCACTGATTAATGACTAATCATACTCCTTGTATTTTCAACATCTTTTTAGACTGAAAAAGAAAAGCACAGAGATTCCCGTACTATCTGAAAGGATTTTTTATGGTAAAGACAACAGTTTGTAGAGAGAACATTTGATATCTTATTGTACAGTGCAAACAAATACCACCTAAAATTAAACAAATTTAGTCATGCCTTTTGTTGCAGTCATAGCAATGTGTGGCTGATGCAGCTCAGCGTGATAAAAAGTGCTTTCTGAAAGACTGAATACAGTGCTGCTTCTATAACTGAATTTAATCAAACTGCATTTAAAACTACACCGTGCCAGTCATGAAAATATCTGTAAAATATAGGAATAAAGTATTCTATATGATACATTTATGCTACAACAGCCTCTCTATGCAGCCTCTCTCCTTAACAGTTCAGTATATATTAATACTATCATCTGTCTTTGAATTTTAAATCTCAAGGAAAAAAGGGGATAAGATCCGCACAGTACTGCTGTTCCTTTAAATTGTCTTCATTCGCATTTTCAACAATTGCCTTTATACAGCCCTGACAGAGTTAAGTACTTGTATTCTTAGAGGTGCAAAGAAATCAAAGTAGCAATAGCAAAAACCTGAGTAAAGAGCATATAAGCCTGTGACACAGGGCACCGGCTCTATGGAAAAAACACTATCTACCAAATAACTTGATACATAATGGGAAATACACTGCATGAAGGAAAATGTAGGCCAAAGCTAATACAATTGCATTGAAACCACAGAAACAACCAAAAGAGAAAGGCGCATTGACACAGCGTACAAGATACATGTGATTCTTGAGTCAATGTGTATTGAGAGAAGAAAATGCAACCTCAGTGGTATTCTTGCTAAATCTGATGGAAACATTTCATGAGATGGGCAATGAACCACTGCCATTCAGCAGCAAGACCTACATTTTCAGTGCTTACTTATAAATCTGCTGAGAAGCCATCATTTGAAATGCTTTAGCATTTCCCTCACTTCATCCATTTCAAATGATAGCCTTGCACAGCAATTATCACTGCATCACTATATATCTTGGCTGTTGATAATGGCTGGGGTAATCATTTCATCGATCAGGTGGCTACTGTCTATGGTCTCTCTGTAGGTAGGTCTCTTCCAAGAATATGCCATAACCTCTTAAATGCAAGCTCCACTGGGAATATACTTAATTTTCCACTTCTGAGGAACTGCTCATCCAGTGATGGATACTCATAGCTGCAATTCCTTTAGGAATCCAGCATAATGTTTGGTAGAACTCTCAGCAACAGGGTAATGAAGAAGGTCCTAAATTTAGGGCACATAGTGTGACTTGTCTCCCTGATCTGGGACATGGGTTAGAAGAGGTTTTCTTCTGGTTTATACCAGCAGCAAAACGTAGTCTTTTTCTCTCTTCTCTACATCTGATTGCCTGGTGGGTGGGGAGAATAAATCTATTTTTCTGGCCAGCTCTTGGCTACTTCTGTGCACATGCTTTGAGAAACTCACACCCAGAGGCAATTGAAGTTCCTATATCAGAACCAGCTATCAGGTCCTTTGAGTGGTCCAAAGCATGAATGCATAGGCAAGTCAATGTGCAGGAATAGTTATTCATCAGAATGAAATCTAAGCCTTCCTTTTCTCCTCAAAGGGATGCCCTTTGTGCATTTTTGTGACACCTTGATGATTTTGGTGCCTCAGCAGCAGGTGGTATTATGGGATCCACGTGACAGCAAAGAAACTCAAAATAAATGTCAAAAGCTCCACAGAGAATGACTCAGAGCAGGAGAGTTGGAGGAAGTGGGTGGAGAATTACCAAGTTTCCACACATTTATCAGGCTTAGTCATAATCTAGCTGCTGAGAAGCTAAGCCATGGCAAAAACTGGAAAAAGCTGTAGGCATGTGAAGTGTCTCTCCAGGTGCCTCAGCGAACTGAAAAGAAATCAGCACGTCTGAAGTGCAGGTGCAGACAGCAGCAGAACAGGGGCTTCTGTGCCTCTGGTAGATTAAGAAAGTTAACCTCATCATGGATCTGCCCAGGGCTAAATGAAAGGATGAAACTTTACCCACTTCAGGCTTCACCTGATGACAGGGAGTAAGCAATGCTTTGGTTTGGTATGACACAAAGCCGTGTTGCATTTTGGTTTCAGCAGCAGCAAATGTAGGAATACTGGCATCCACAAACATCCCAGTGGAAAATTCTTGCAGAAATTGTATTTCACAGTGGAGAAAACTTCTTTCCACCCCACAGCCCCAAAAAAAAAAAAACAACTTTTCTCGGTGTATGGATTGGTCCTTTGAAAACATTTCCATTGAAATAAAACTCTACTAGTTCCTGAATGGTTTTGAACTTTGGTTGTAGAAAGACCTTGTAGTGGAGTTTCAAGTCAGATTTGTTTGCATTTTCATTTATACACACACCCCCCCCAAGCCATAGCTCAGGTTTTACTGCATAATTTCAATTATTTATCCCATTCTCATGTAGCTGATGACAGAATAAAATATACAATGCAAAGGTTTACTTGAAAAAATCTAAGAGCCATCAAGATGCCACAAAAAGACAGCAAGCTACATTTTGCCTTTTATTGGCCATCTGCCGTCCCTGGGATGATAGTCAATAATGATCTGTCAAACAATTAACACAGCTAATAAATAATCACAAAGAAACCTAATTTGCCAACCACTAGTAGCCACCAGTTGGAAATTAATGTACTGTAGCTACTCAGTACCACACCTGACGTCTAACCAGGTGGAAAGGAAACATGATATAAGAGATGATGATTAATGAGGAAAACTACATGCAGCGTTAACAAGTATTAACATGGAAACCCCCTTTCTGCCAGGTACAGGGATGTGACTGTTACAGGTGATGCATTGCTTTGCAAAGGAAATAACGCTACAAGAATTGCTGAGATGCTACATAAACCCAATGCTCTCCATATGTCTTTCCTACCCACGAAGGTGAAGTCTGGAAATGTTCTGGGTTTTATGCTGACGCTGAAACTTTCAATTTCATCGTTGCAGCAAAGAGGAGGAGGGTGCAGAATACTAGTGAAGTGCATGGAGTCTGTGATCAGAGCTTCTCAAATCCAGCAGAACTCTCCTCGGATTAATTTTGAGGTCTGAAGGGGCTGTTTTAATAACTTAGTCTGGCTTTGTGAGAGGCACGAGTTGCAGACCTGTACCGATTATTTCTTTCATCAAGCCAATAACCTCTATTTGAGCTACAGCACAATGTGATGATTTGGTAAGTCAGTCCATGTATCATGAATTCCAGCTTGATTTTTGAATTTGCTACTTTAATGGACTGAACTTTTGCATGTTCAACCTCATGCTGCCTGTTGAAGTCCAGCTGGGGAATGGCACATGTGTGCCTACCTGTGAACAAGTCAGTTGTTAAAGGCATTGTGTGAAATAGACTTAATTTGGGGAGAACAAAAGAATAATGGAATTGTGCATATTGCCACTTTTCTCTAAGCTCTCTGCAGGGTTCGGAGACCTGGGAGACCATAATTTCACCATATCCATGCAGAGATCAGCTATTAGTGTCACGCCTTAAATTCATGAAGCCTGCAAAATTCAGAAGAGATGCTCAGAAAGGAAAGGAAGCTGAAGCAGAAAAGAAAAACAGCGGGCTCTGGTTCCATAAAGAAAATATCTTCTTTAATGTTGGGATCAGACAAAACAGAGAAATTTTATGTAACACTATACCGGGAAAAAGAGTGCTTGTCTCTTTTCTGTTTATGAACCACTTAGGCTTCTCTTCAATTATCCAAATACATTAGTGAACACAGACAAAGAAATCAGTGGCAGATTCAGTCTCCATGAAATGCTTTTTAATTCCTGACTCTCTTTTCCTGCATTCAAACTCAGGCAGCTGCGGCTCAGGGCTGAAAAGATTCAATGCCTTTGAAATTCATGGAAATTGCAGAGAAATTCATGGGAACTGCTCCCTCCTGTGGAGCAGCTGCTGTGCAGAAGCGGTTCTCCCAACCAGTTGGATCACAGCCATGGCTGCAGCCACCATACAGGGATCAAGGGCCACTTTTGTTATCATCTCTGCATTATGGCCAAGGAACCGCATTGCCATAGGCAGGTACAAAACATCAGTCGCCGTTCTGCAAAGGACTATCACATCCAGGTAGAGATCTTGCCACAGCAGCAGCACCCAACAGCAAGCAGTTGGGGGGGGAAAGTAAAAAGGAAAATGCTCAATATTATTGCAGCAAAATGATTAATTCCACTGCAACAATTATGGAAAATCATTCCATTTTCCAGGCCTGGATGGGAATGGAGTAGCTTACACCTCTCACTGCCAGGGCTGATGTGGTCAGAGCAGTATGGGGTTTTGTATGCCTTGTGCTGAGTTCTAAGATTGGTTTTGCCTAGTGAAAGTCGGGTCATATACAGTTGTAAAATGAAAACACCAGATTCCAAAGCACAGTTTTGTGGCGATATTCTACTCCTGTGTGAGTCACATGGCTGAAACATCAGGGGCAGGTGAACTGCAGTGCATCCAAAGGCATGATCACAGTACATCCTCCAGTGGCACTGCTCTCTTGCCCTCCTGTAGTGTCCAGTGAGGCCCTGTGTCATCTCTGTGCTCATGAAAACGCATGGTGGTGCAGGGAGTGAAATACAAAAACCTTGATTAAAAAAAAAAAAAAAAAATCAAAATCACAAATCCAGAGCATTTTCAGAGTTCACACACTCCCTTAATGAAAGGGTTGCCCAGCATGAGAACAGGCAATGGAAAGTGAAGTAGGACTGAGCTGGCCACGGGAAATGTTGTATCACAGCATCCTCCACTTATTCAATTCCACTGTATTCCTAAGCACCTGGTGCACCCATACTGCTGAGTGGTGCCAGGGCTGCCACATCAGCTTGCGTTAGCTTAGTCCAGGTGCTGGCCACTGCAGCTCTGGACTGATCTGCTCATCTCTGTCTCATCTGCAACTTCTACTGCTGTGTCGGCCTTCCTACAAACACAGTCTCCCGCAGATATTTCACTTCATGTCTCACATCAGTGAACATCCTCAGAGAAGTCTGTCCTGTGCTTATGCTTTTATTATTTCGTTCCTGTGCCTAGGGGAACTGGGCACCTGCACTCACTGAGCAGCCTGGCAGGGAAAGCTGCTGCTAGCATTTCAGCTAATAAGGAGCCACAAAATACAGATGTGCAAAAGGTCACCTTCCACCTCAACAGCCCATACTTTTTTATCATGTTTCAGACTGTACATGATACTAGATGAGACTGGTTTGTGAATGCAAATGTTTCAGGAAGACTAACAAATGTCACTAACAGAAGGAAATGGTCTAATCATATTAAATATATCATTATCAGGGCTAACCTGGATTTCACAGGTGCCATCAAGGCTCATCTAAATAGGATATCCTCACTCTCTATGTTCCCAGTTCTGCGCAATGCATGAGCAGCAGATCCTGTGCTGGCAGGTTCAAGTGTACACTGGACAAGCTGAAAGGAAGGACAAGGTCAAAACAAAGGCATTAAGAGTTGAAGAAAGGTACTGTGGTTTTGAATCCATTTTTAAATCCTTCTTTCTTCTTTCCCCCCCCCTTCCTCCTTTGCCCCTGAGCTGCAGTTAATCAGCACCTTGGAGCATTCATTGCCTCCGTTCGGAAACTCTATGGAAAAGTAGAAGAACACACAAAGAAAAATAATAAAAAGTAAAATAGATGATATTGGCATACCTGTTCCCTGACGCATAATTTATAATGTATTCCTGCTCCTGTCAATCAAAAAATGCAAATATAGAAAGATGTGCAAGAGGCAGAAGAGCTTAGTAAAAATATCTTCTCAAAACCAATGAAGAGACCATCACATCTATGTCCCACCAGCTAGCAAAATAGTCTAAACAGTTAAAAGAAAGCAATTTTGTCTTCAGGTTATCATGGTGGGGGTGGCTTAGCGGAAGAAGAAATGGTGGTGAATGTGTATGTGTGTTGACACACACATAAATGATTTTATAGTGGGAACTTTGACAGACCTCTGGGACAGGCTGTGAAAGCAGATGCAGGGTTGAGTAAAAATACTGAATGCTGACTAGGGAGGATTTCAATTATTTTGACACTTATGAAATGAAATGATTTCAGAGAGGATGTTTGTTCCTAGGAAAAGTCAAGAACTGTCTCAGTACTCAAAACCTCAGACAAACGCCAGAAACAGGCCTCTTTTCAGTGCTGAAAGTACCCAAAGCTCAGTTTACAGACAACCTGAGTGAAGAGGTGGGTTACTTCTTTACTAGCCATGAAGTTCTGGGATGGGATGGACCAAAAAAACAGGTGAACGGGCAGATTTCCATGATCTGAAATGGAGTATCTCCTAAAGCACCTTTTCTCCCCACTCCTGGAAGATAACACGTTATTGCTACTCATTTGGCAGAGCTATAACTAAAAAAAGTCTATCCTTTTTTTTTAAAAAAATGAAATGATGCAAAACTACAAGCAGAGTTGAGTAGTGTATTGGATCTATTATCCTGAATGAAGAACAAGGACGTCCATTAATATGGAGAACAGTCAATGCAGTAAGATACTTCTCTTAAGGGTGTGTGGAGCCATTGAAGATTTGGACCTTGTGGCTAAGATATTCCATGGAAATTATTAACTTAAAATGTAAACCTTAAACTTTAGGTAAGAACAAAATGTAGGTGGTCAAATATATAAATCCACTAAAGAAATGACTCCCTGAGGAATGGAAAGTAACTAGCTGACCCTGTGATTGAAGAAAAGTCCTAGACGTATGCTAGGAAAAAAAAAATAAAAAATAGATCAGAAAAGAGCATCGTTTTATAGAGAAAGTGACCAAAAGGATTTTTTGAAGATCAAATAGAAGAAAAAGCAGAAGAAAAGTCTATAGAATTAAACACAGTCAACAAGATTTCAGAAAAGAAAGGTCAGGCTTCAGTAAGTTTTGCAAATTCTTCAGAAGCATGAATTGCCCTGGGGGTTGCAAGGACCAAATGTTCAGGCTTTCATAAAGACATGACCAAAGGCTTATCCTCAGAACATATGTCTGAAGTATGAAATCATAGAGTCAGAATAATTTTAAGCAGATGCCATTTTACAGTGCTTTCCTCTAAACTGGGTGAAGAAGTTACTGCCTTCAGCAGAGTGACAAATGCCAAAAGACACGGAAATAGGAAGCTGAACTCTCCAAAACTGAAACAAATACGGTAGCAAACAAATATCTTAGTTGTACATGGTGTGTTCTTCTATACCGTAAAAGATCAGTGAATTCTGTTTCTAATTCCATTTGACAGGCTATGGATTTTGGCATAAATTTCAGATACCTATGGGCCCAGATCAAATGAACACAATGATCAGTATTTATCATATATGAACTCAGAGCTGGATGGAAAGAGCTGTGATTTAATTACTTTATTTTCTGTACTGGGCTGTGGCAAAACCAAATTCTAATCAAATAATGGCCTGAAATAAAATTGAATCATGTCAAACACATGGTCATCTTTAATTTTAAGTTTTCTTTATTCAGCTAATAATTTCAAATTTCAAAAGGAAAGGCAATTAGCAATTTTAAAATGAACATTTTACTTGGAGTAGGGTGCTGGATGTTTAAAAAATTTTGAAATGTTTTTTTCCAGAGCAGGGAGATTTTTCCATGTCTTTTTGTTTCCTATAGAGCTTTTTGATGAATTGGCACTTCTATATAAAACCAAAAAGTGTTGGCGAATTCTCAGTCTGTTCCATAAAAAAGAATCACGAAAGCCTCACGACGCAGCTGGCAGTCATGGCATCCTTTATTAGATCCCAGCCTTCGGCAGAGATTTCTAGACATATGTAAAAATACTTAGTTGAGGACAATTATCAGCATGAAGACTAAACATAACATAACAGAAACCAGAACAGCAACTGCTGCACTCCAGGGTGAAAATGGGTCCCTTGCAAAGCAAGCTACAGAAATACAGATAATGATGGTATCCGTCATTTTGCCTCATATGTGGGTGCGCTGCTGAGGGGTTTAATTGCCCACTCTATGGAGACCCATGGGATACAGGCTCAAGAACCAGTACAGAGGTGGTTCAGCTAGTCCTTAAACCTCTAGTTGCTACATGCTCTTACTTCCAGGGTCATTATGCATTTGTTGAAGCTTTTTCAAAAGTCATAATATTTCTCATGCCATAGGAAGCTACAAATAATCTGTGAGCATAGTGAGCAGTGGGAGGCAGGTGGGAAAGGTAACAGTATGAAGAGGGAGACTGCTTTCCACCTGTTAAATGACCAGTGGAGGTCAACAATAGATACGTGACTTCTGTATGCTAAATAGTGTCTTTAAATATTGAAATTCACAGATGGAAATACTGAGAGAGAACATTTTACATAAAAATTTGCTTCTTGAACAAGGACTAAAGAATTATATTTATAATACAACTGATCGCTTAAAAAAAAGCAAAAAAATTTCTGTATCTAAAAGATACTTTTATTTATATTTCAATTATTTCCAATACTAATATTTTTCATGGTATAAAGAACTACAGAAAATATTTTGAGAATCATTTTGAAGGCACTCACAGTTTAGGAAACATTGGTTCAGAAGTTCCCAGTGAGTGACCTCTTACCCTGGCTTCTTCTTAAGAGAAATAAGTAAAGCTTGCAAAATAAAACTTGCCACAAAAGTCCCTGGGAAGCAGAAATTGGTAAGAAAAGCACATAGATAAATGCAGCAGAGCACTCCAGGAACGTTGCTGCCTCCTTATTGACCTGAACTCCTCTGTGCCCTCTCTGGCCAGCACAGCCTCTGTGCCTTTGCCTCTGATGGATACTGAAGAGTAAGCAATTAAAGGAAACCTATTTTCAGCGCTCAGATGCAAGCCTCTGCATGTAAATGGGCATATCATGTCCTATGTACTTCAAAGAGAACTGGCAATCACTGGGTTAGATGTTGCAGATGAAAAGGAGGCAGCTTCTATTGACAGATGCTTAGCTCCTTCTTTGTTTAGTCCATGGCATGGGTACATAGCCAACACAGGAAGAAACCTAATTAATAGGAAGCTAGGAAGAATGTAAATACTCACAGTTCTTGGTTTATGAGTGCCCATAAGCTACTGAACAACTTGCATAGTAAAAGCAGGACGGTAGATTTATCCCAGGCTGCCAAGCTCATACCAGAGCATAGACACAGCCAGGATTTCATGGTGACATTGGCCACGCAGCAGCTACTTACATATAAGCCTTTGGGGCTACATCAAGGTCCCTTTTGTTTTTCTGTAGTTCTGGCTCTGTTTTTTGGAGCTCTTTTGTTTATGTCTAAAAGCTGCCTTTCTCCAAAAGCTCCTAGGAATGAAGCCAAACACCAGTCTCTGGTTAGTCTGGAGGAACTCAGCGCACAGCATAGCCCTGACCCCTATGGATCTTTCCTTCCCTGTGAGCACTTGGATCCCATAGCTCATCCCTTGGGGCTTTTCATGCCTTTATGGTCAGGCAGCTGTTAGCTTTCTCTTGATGTCACACACATTTCTAGGGGATGAGCTAGCAGCAAGGCAACTATCCTTACCAAGGTCTGTTGACAGCTGTGACTCTGCGTAGGCTGCATGGGCCCACTCTCCCGGTGTTCTATAACTGCCATGAGCTGGACACTGCAGTAATCTATGTATATGGAGATTTAATCCATATATTACACTTCCACCTCCAAAACATCTTGCAGGCACATAGTTTTGTTGTCTACAGAACAATCACAGACATTTTTTTACCAATATCTGCCTTTCAGATTAAGCCAGCAGCAGGCGGTTTTGTCACATTGTCCTAGAGATGACTAGAAGCAGATGGAAGGGGGCATAGAATCACCCTCATTTTCCATCTGGCACTGTCTACTTTTAGCTCCACAACTTCTTAGGATGGTTTTAAGTCTCCTGGTCTGCGCTGTCTGCTCTGGTGGAGCTGTACCATGAGACGCTGCTCCCAGTGCCACAGTGCAACATGTACCGCACACTACACAACTCAGAAACTTTCCAGACCTTCTATGGATAATTTTTATGTGAAAATAAAAGCAGATGATGTATTGAAGACCGCTGTGTGTACTGTATTTATGCAACACATAAAAAGTTATGGGAACTTTTGCTAGCTTTAATAAAATATATTTGAATACATGTAATTGTGGTGCAATGTAAGACAATAAACCCCAAATATTCTCAAAGGGAGATTCTTGAAGAAAAGCACTTTTCTGACTGCTATAAATGCAGACCCAACTTGTCAGAACACCTCATAAGCAAAGAGATCAGCCAAAGTAGATGTGGATTTCTGGTTAAATATTTACAAATATCCTCATCAAGTGTAATGTTCGTAATAACATGATGGCACACACAGCCTGCATTTACTAAACTACAGTGCTCTAGTTCTATTTACTACTGTAACCTAGTAATACACTTATTTATGCCAGAGGGAGTGTATTCATTTGAATAGACTCTCAATGAGTACATATGCAAACTTATTGCTTATTTACTTCTGTATAACTGATTTATCTATTCATAAACTTATTTTGAAAAATAAGAAATTTATTATTTTTTTATTGATATATCTCTAATATTTCTACTGATTCCTGCTAGCTGAGGTCTCATCCTTATTAAAAGCAAAGAGTAAAAAATGTGTACAAGCTTATGTATTATTTCATGGTCCAATGGAAACATAGACCATGAGAATAGGGACATAACAGAGAACATAATAGAGAACATACAGAAACACACTGGAGGAAGCAACACTCGTTCGGGGGCATTCCTACTGATACTTAATTCTAAAGTAATTTACAATTCAGGACCTTGGAATTAGGGAAAACAACAATCTGATAACTATTATATACATAAAACTAGTTCCAACTGCTGAGATGTTTATGAAGAGGACTGCGTGATATGATTGTAATAGCTTTCACGGTCCTGCAAAGGGCTTCCCAACTTTGTGACCTATGTTACTATCTTCACTGATTATTTGTGGCTGGAATATGTTTGAAATCCCACCTTTTAAATTTTGATTATC
>JASSUY010032989.1:0-11303 GCA_032466535.1 Forpus xanthops
TTGTTTCTCCTTTTCCCTCAGAGGTGTCTCTGTACATGGAAAGGAGAAATAATAGAATAGAAAAAAAAAAAAAAAAAAAAAAAAAAAAAAAAAAAAATAAAAAAACAAACAAAAAAAAAAAACCTAAAAAAAAAAAAACCAAAAAAAAAACGGAGAGCTGAGACCTGGAAGGGTGAGGGGAGACACTGTGTGGTCGAGCTTGGTATCAGGTGAAGAGGGTGCACTGGTTGATCGAGCTGGGTGTATGGTTGGTGAGCTGTTGTACTCTTTCCTTGTATTTCTCTATTATTATTATTGGTGGTAGCAGTAGTGGTTTGTGTTACACCTTAGCTACTGGACTGTTCTTAACCTGTGGGAGTTGCATTCTTTCGATTCTCCTTTCCATCCCTCCAGGAGTGGGGGAAGAACGAGGGGGAAGTGTGTGAGACAGAAAACTTTGTGGCTTAGAAGCCAAAACCACAACAGCCTGTGACAGGGGACTTGGAACTAGATGATCTTTATGGGTCCTTCTAACTCAAACCATTCTATGGGTCAATGATTTTCTCTAAAATAGGTACCTTATCTGATCAAGACTGAGGAAGATTATTCTGAACAGCTGTATCATTTTTGGACTGATTTATTTTATGTTGGCTGAGCTGGAGTATCTGCGCTGTCCTTTGTGGTTGAAGTTTGAGTATCTGCTGTACTTGTCCCTGGAGGTGGTGTAGCTGCTATGCTTGGAGCTGGAGTAGCTGCACTATCCATTACTTCACCCACAGATTATGGGATATTTTATTCTTTTTGAAGGTGCTGGATGGAGTTAAAGGGTTGTAAAAAATTTCTGAGCTAGGCTAGCTGCTGGGAAAGCTTTGAGATAGCAGAGGAATGTTGCTGTGAAAGTTTTGGGAGTATTACAGGGGGAGGTAGGCAAGATAAGAAGAAAGAAAGAAGCGAGGAACCAGTATCCAATGAGGGGACAAAAGCGAGAAGCAGGCATCCAAGCAAGACAACCAATGAAGAAGTGAAGATACCCACGTGGATGGTGATAGCGAGCCAATTGTATTAGCTGCTCATACACGCAGGTACTTTGTAAAGCCTTTATCAACCCTGGACCTTCAAATAAAGGATTTAGTTTCCTGACCAGAAACAGGGTCCTTGCCTATGTCTCCACAAGAGGGCTCTGTAAGAGCAGGCTAAGGCCCAGTAAGTTGTCAGGATTTGGCCATCTCTGGTGTGACCAGAATGACAACACACCTCCTTTAAACATTTTATTATTTTTTCTGCATTTTGTATTTGTTCATTGGTGAAGTTCCAAAGCACTGGATGGGCTCACTGGCCTATATACTTGCCCATACTATCCCACACATCCTGCCACTCATGACTATCCAGCCTCGGGAAAAATCTCTTGGACCTCCTAAATCATTGTTTAACCCTACACAAGGCCCAAACATGACTCTGCATAGCTCTCGGGACTAGTGAAAATGGTCGTGAATAACACACACTCAGTATGCGCACCAACATGGTGATCCCCATCACAATCAGCAGGCAGGTCTCAAGGGTATCTAAAGGTCATTCAAAACCTTCAAAATTCTCAAACGAGGCTGTAAACGGTCTTGGGGGGGGGGGGGCTGGGAGCATAAAAGAACATTTTCTTCACAGTTTGATCACCCGAGGAAGTGAAAAAAGATATGTAATTGCTAAACACTTCTATTATATACCTTCCTAAGTATAGAGTTGGTCACCACACTGGGAACAAAAGCTGTGTCAGTTTCATGATCACTGAGTCTATTGTATTAAAGTCAGTGCAATAAAGTGCAATGAAACAAGAACCTTAACCCAAATCCAACATCCAAAAAATATTGAGATAAGAAATATCAGCTGTAAGTAAAGTATCATATGCTAAGCCTGTGAGAATCAAAGCAACATCTTTGAGAGCCAATAAATCAGCATTGTGAAGAATGGCTATTAATCCTGTCATTATCTCAAACCTTCATGCCCCACGTTGGGTGCCAAAAAGAACTGTCATGGTTTAAAATATAAATCACTCTGCCTGCCCATTTCAAGGGGGTGGGGGGGGAGGGGAAATGGAGAGAAAAATCGAATGAATGTAACTCCCATGGGTTGAGATAAGAACAGTCCAGTAACTAAGGTGCAACATAAACCATTGCTGCTACCACCAATAAAAGCAATGATCAAGGAAGTACAAAGGAAGAGGACACAACTGCTCACCACTCAATGACTGAGCCATGAACTGAACTCTTCAGATTTCTGCCCCCAGTTTTACATCCTGGGAATTATGTACTTTGGTATGGAATACTTCTTTGGTAAGTTTGGGTCAGGTGCTCTGTTTCTGCTTCCTCCCGGCTTCTCCTCCACCCTGGCAGAGCATGAGATTCAGAAAGTCCTTGGTTAGACCAAAACATTCTAGACTGTAACTATAAGCACTGATGTATTAGTGTTGTTCCCATTCCAAAAGTCAAAACCACAGCATTGCACCAGCTACTACGAAGGAGAAAAATGACTGCTGATGTTGAACCCAGGACATATGCATCAAAATCATGTTTTGAACCTTAGTACTTAATGTCTGACACAAGCAATCAAATGACCATAAACTTAAATAACTATGTTAAATTATGTCATGTCATATTTGACCAGTCAGAATGTTCTGAAGTATGAAACCTATTAGTGGTGTCTTATTATATTAGTTTCAAGATGACTAGTTCTACACACACTAATAGTCAAATTTGGTTATCATCTCTGGCTGTTAAGAAGAGCATAAAGAATTTTTTTTTGAAGTATTTTATAGGTATTAGATGAATGTCATTCCTCCAAAAAAAATTCTCTTTCATTAGAAATTGAACTCTTCATAACCAGACACATTTATATATCTATATATCTGTATCTAAGTATCTATATCAATATCTATATCTATCTATATGTACAGAAGAAAGACACAGAGAAACACATGTGAATGTAATCACAAAGTCTATACTTGGTGTTTAACATAGAAAATAGAAATAGGTATGAGGGGTAAAAATAATATTTTGCTGCCTTCCAAAGACACATAATACACTTCAATAGCTATGTTCCAGTTACAGGATTCATACTAGCTTTGAATTAAAGCACTTTATCTGCCAACAAAAATAGCTATAAATTTAGGGCATCATTCAGCAAGGCAGTCTAATCCTATAGATTTAAATATGCACTGTAATGTCTTTCTGAATTGGGCTAATTAATCCTTGGGTTGCTTGAGAAAAAGGGGCTATGATTTAAAATGGAAGTTGGTAATTTTCTCAAGAAATATCTGTTCTGCTCTGCAGAATGTTGGACAAAATTCTGCACTCTCTGACATACGGTCATGGGTTCCACAGTAGCAATCATTTTTGTCCTTCTTGGTAGCTGGTGCAGCACTGTGGTTTTGATTTTGGGCCTGGGAACTGCACTGATAACACCAGTGTTTTCAGTCAGTGCTTGGTAATATTTTGGTCTGGCCAAGGACTTTCTGAGTCTCATGCTCTGCCAGGGAGGAGGGGAAGCCTGGAGGAAGCCGGGAGGAAGTAAGGCAGGACACCTGACCCAAACTGACCAAAGAAGTATTTCATACCACAGCACATCATGTTCATGATGTAAAAACGGAGAGCAGAGACCCAGAAGAGTGGGGGTGCACTGCTTGGTAGGGCAGATAGGTGGTGAGCTCTTGTATTCTTTCCTTGTATTTGTCTTGTCATTATTATTACTGGTGGTAGCAGTAAGTGGTTTTGGGTTATACTTTAGTTACTAAACTGTTCTTATCTCAAGCTGTGGGAGTTGCATTCTTTCGATTCTCCTCCCCAGCCCCCCGGGACTGGGGAAGAAAGAGGGGAGAGTGAGTGAGTGGTCTGTGTGAGGGCCTTAAATCACAACACATATTTAGTCAGGACTTATCAGCTCTTTTGATCCTCTGAATGTCAGTTTCTAGATATACAGGTGGAAGAAATCAGAGAGATAATATGTCAGCTTTTGTCTTTAGACCAGTAGTAACACTTTCACTATTAAATCATGGAAAGCTCAATTTACACATCTCCTGGACTTTCAAAATATAGTTTGAAGAGAACTACTTAGTTTTCTTCTTCATTAAAAATAATAATCAGAATTCTTGTTCTCTGTAGTCTGAGATAAAATGTTTCATTTTGTAAATGAAGCTTCAAAAAGAAGTCATATGGTGTTCCTCCATTATAAGCAGGATTAAAGCCTACAAAAGTGAACTAGTCCACTAGGTGTACCACTGATCTCCCAACTGCTAGCTAGGAAATATGTCCATTGTTATTCTCTCATCCTTACTTCTGAGTGTACGAAAGTATTTAGCATAAGTAATATGTATTTAAATGTCAATAAACTGTCTATGGTATTTGAGACCTAGTTAGCATTTTTATTGAGCTCTTGTGTTAGCCTTTTCAGAAATGGACTTTTATTAATTACCAATTTAAATCCATACTTTATACCACAGATCACTATTAAATGGGTCATTTTAACATTAATAGCTCTTACCGAGTGCAATACTTCAATTTCAGAAGATTTCACTTAGTAGTTAAAGTGTGCATGTACCCCAATCTATTTATCATTGTAACTAGACAGCTTAAGACATTTAGAAGATATTGCTCTTGATAAAGGACAATATTCTTTTTCATTGCTGCTTTCAATAGCACTTTCATTTCCCATAATATAATCTAATTAAGAGGAACTGGTTATTTACCCATCAGAGAAAAAAAAAAAAATTAGATCTCAGGTGCAACCTAGGGAGATATAATTTCTAAATTCTTAACTTGCTTTCTTTGGTGGTTTTATGTTGAAATTATTGATAATGCTAAATCGTTAGGAGGCTGAATTACATATCTAGTATAGTTAAAGACTTATGAGTTTTTCTGCTACAAATCTCAACATTAAGACCTTATAATTGAGCTTGTGCAAGTTTAGCTCAGCCTAGCAAAATGCAAATTTTTCTCTACAGCAATTTTTTAACCAAAACAAGGAAAGCACAGTATCATTGCACTAAAACACTAATCAGAAATTGTATATGCAAAAGCCAAAGCACTTGAAGATGCTAAAAAGAATGCAAAAACTAATTATTTCTGAATTTTAGGTGAAAAAAAAAAAAAGAAGGGCCATAAACTGATGTTGATTTAAATATTTTTTTTAGGGGACAAGACATTACTGTTCCTTTCATCTCTGAAGAATGAAAACTTTATATTTAATTTCTGAGAGAAAAATTTAAACACATTTCAGGAGTCAAGCTTACATAAATATAATTTCCAAGAAATAAAGATAAAAAATAAAAAATAAAAGAGGCATCTGATGTGAAAATTGATTTTTATTATAAGAAAAAAAACCACAGATGATGTTTCCAAGACAAAAGTCACTTCATGTATATATATATATATATATATATACACATATGGCATTTATTATCTTCTTCTTGGTATTTAAAGTATGTTTTTATTATATGAAAAAAGATCCCAGAAAATGACTTTTTAACCCCCTAGACAAAATAATTAAACTCAAGAAAAAGTACTCCTTTGGTTAGGAAACACTGCTTTCAGATCACAACTAAGTGCACAATTATCTAAGCTCAATGCACAGAGAGTTTAAACATCACAGGAAAGGCTGCTATGAGATGACAGTCTGTATGATCATTGTCTTGCTTTTATAGACAGGGAAGGGGTTCTATTGTCTTTTTTCTTCTGGAATCCTTTGATTCTCCCAAAGACAGAAATACTAGAGATAACACTTTCTGTCCCTTAGACGCTAAAACCCAAGATTAGTATTTTTATTTTAACATGTACTTAGGTTTGACTTTTCACCAAACAAATTTATCAAAATTATGGGTTTAATAGATGTGGTGAATGAAATCTAATGGAGAAGAATTAAGAGTATTTTTGCAAAGGCAAGTAATATTTCTTTGGGCTGTTTTTACACTGTCATTAGAAATAAAATCTTTTGAATTAATAATTAGTCAACTAACATAAAAAAAAAAAAAAGTAGAGATAAATGATTAGTTTTAACTGTAGCACGGGATGGTATCACAAAAGTTGTAACAGTATTTGTCCTGTTGAGTATAACTATGAAAAACCTGGAACAGAAGTATGAGCAGTGACATGACAAAAATGGTTGATGGTTGATGATACTTAATTATTAAGAAGAGACAGAAATAAAACAGACTGAAATAGTTGAAAAATAATTTCAGTTAAAAAATAAAGCTTGAAAAAAATGGTATTGAAAATTGTAAAGTAATGAATATGGATAACTAGAATTCTAACAGTACATGCAATTTTGATGGGCTTAATTGCTTAATCTGGAGCTGAATTTAGGAATGGACAGGCCAGTATTCACCTGAGGTCAAAACCACAAATTGGACATTAGGAGTTGTTAAGAACAGGGAAAATAATAGATAATATTGCTGTGTCCCTCATACTTTTGTGGTATTCTTATGTCTCAGATACTGCATATAGTTCTGGTCACTTGCTGTCAAGGATATAATTGATATGAAGAAGGATGCTGAGAGATAAAAAATGGCTTCTGTATAAAGAAAAATTAAATAGAACAAGACTCATCAGCTTCAGAGAACAGGTGGTGGGCTATGATAAAAGTATATAAAACAATGAATGGCATGGAATAGATGAATAAGAAACTATTATTCGCTATTTCTCATAACACTGAAAGGGCAGCAAATGAGGTTATAAGGCAGCTGGTTTGAAACAGATAGAGGGAAGTAGTGTTTCACAGAACATATAACTAAATTCTGGCACTCATTACTACAGGATATTTGGATGCCAAAAATACAAATGAGATAAAAAATAGATTAGACATATTCATAGGAGAAATGTCCAGCAAGGTCTATTAAACATTGTGATATGAAAGTGAAGTCTTTGCTGTGGAAGATTTTAAGTAGGAGCTTGCCAAAGCTGGCAGTACACTGGTGGAAGCATTATTCTGAACTTCTTTAAGCATCTAGACAAGGACAGGGAGATGCTACTGGAATAAATTGACCTCTGTCTTAGCCCAGTTTTTTAAGAGTAATTTCCTCTAAAGTCCTGATTTTTGGTTCACATGAGGTGGGAATGAAGTTGTTAAATCTTTTTGAGCCTTTTCCACCTATGCTAGGAAGGGCTGAATCATTGTATTAGACCTATGGATGGATGAGCGAGTTCTGAAAAAAAAAAAAAAAAAAAGTGACCTAAACTTTCACCCAGGGTTTCTAGTGAACTGAACAGCTTTTTGAGGATCAACATTTTCAGTTAATGAATTTCTATGACTCTTCACACCCTAGTTCAAGGCATGAGTGAAAATTGAACATCAGAAAGACTATTCATATTTCTTTCCTCAATAGAGCTAGAAAATACTAGAAATCTCATAAATCATCATAATATACTACATTTCCCAATTTTATTTCCAGATCAACGAGCTTGGATTGCTTTTGCTACATGTTGGAGTGGGAGAGGAATAGCAAAGAAAACAGGGGGACTGTATTGTTGAACTGAACTGAATTTATAAAATATGAATCTCAGTTTTAGTTAATCTTGCTTATATAAAGTAGTTCTTAACAAAAATTTCACAGCTGTGAGAATAAGGTACTGGTAACTGAAAATTAGGCTACACCATCTTTCCTCCTTGATCAGGCCTCACAGAAGTTTCCTATAGCAGCCTTCTCTGACAAGGGAATTCTACCAATTAATAATTTATTAAGGGTTGATAGACAGAAAACCGATCCTTAGAATCCAAAAATATCTACATTACTCATTCTCATGCCTAGAACCTATCATCTGTTTCATAATGTATAGAAACCTTTATATTTACACATTAAATGAAATTTTAATATATAAAGGATAATAATTTTGTATAGCCGAGTTTTTTATGCATTTTTTTTTTTATTAGAACATATGCCATATATCTGTATTCCTATTTTTAGTCTCCCTATACTTTTTTTTTTTCACTGCTTTCTCTGGCTTATCTTTTTTTTTTTTTTTTTGTTAATTTTGTATATATTCGGTTAGAACCCAATTCGGTATTCATCTTTCTGTGGATATAATTAAGACACTATTTGGGTTAGTTTTAACTGGATCATAGTCAAATAGGTCCTAAATTGAACATAAAAAAAAAAAAATCACATCCAAAGTCGTAATGCCTTGGCAAAACTGTATACATTTTAAGCATTTTTCTCATCCATGGCAAGTTCTATTATGTCAACAGTTAGCCAAGAAATTAGACCACATTAATCTTTAATTTTATATTTCTATTCCTGATACTGTATCAAGTTGTCTTTATTGTCATATTCAGTACATAATGCAAGATATTTTCACCAGGCTCGAATCCTGGTCAGATTCAGCCTCTCCCAGGAAGTGATGCTATTATCATTTTATTTTCCTGACAAGTCCAACTTGAGTAAGTCCAAATGGAGTTAAATTTTATTACAGAAGTTCAGTACTTCATTGCAAAGTACTTGTTTGTAAAAGATCTACTTCATAGCAGTTATTAAAATTACACACTCCCATGTCTGGGTTCTGAGGCACCTCCTCTTAAGATAGAAACAGGAATTGTCCTTTAGGGAGAAGAGCTAGGGAGAAGAGCTGGAAAATTGTTCAAATTATTCTTTATCTATATAACATCCCTCTTTTGCTTAGAAAATTCATATTCTCATTTTCTGTTTTGTTAAAAGAAAAGCTGATTTCCAGTGCCACTGAAATTGCAAGTGAATGACTGCAACATGAAGATTAGTAATTTAGAAAGGAGTCTTATTTAACAAAATGTTTTCTCTTCATTTAGCCAGAAAGACTTCTTAGCCTGGTGTCACTTGAAGTAGGATATAGTGCATGGTATTCCACCGAACTACAGACGAATTTCTTTTTCTAAAACCCTGCTTTCTTTTTAAACTATTTCTATCCCACCTTCAAGGTTTCCAGTTTTTCTTTTTTTTTTCTTTTTTTTTTTTTAATTAGTTCTACTCCATACTGCAAACATACTTCTTTTTTTGTTCAAATTCAAGCAAAGCATTAAACTGCTCAACCATAGCAATACATGTCAGTCTTTCATGGTCACTAAGTCTAAGAAACTGAATTTCAGGGAGAAAGATTTCTGTTTTTATAGAGCAAATTGTGACCTTTATCTCAAAGAAGCACCCACTTCAGGCAGATATGATTTTTTTTTTTTAATGCAACAGACTGGGAAAAGTAACAGTGGTTCTACAAAATCCATCCTTCTCATAACAAAACATGAAGAAAATAAATGTTAGAAAACAAGAACAAAACCAACTAAATAAAATTGTGAAAGCAAGAACATACAGTATTTTGCCATCTTGTCATTTTGAGCCAGACAGTTGCCTTATTAAAACACAAGCTAGTAGAAATAAATGTAAAGAGATGATGTCCCAGTGTACCTTCTTAAAAACGGCATTTGTGTATCCCAAAACTTGTTAAGTGCAATCAGGAGATATTTTTTAATGGAAAGGAGAATTCTTCTGCACCTCCATTTCACCTTGTATGCTAATGAGGAATGAAGCAAATCTACAGACAAATTTTCTACCTTTTATTTTGCATAGAGTTGGTACTAATTAAGTTCTGAATCAACCAACAGAGGGAAGGGAACATTTTACACAAGGTCCATAAATCAGTGAAGCTCTCTTGGGACATACAGAGGCTTTGTGCTTTTTAGAAAAAGTCAATATTCACTTACTGTTTGAATAATAAAAAGAAAAGGGGACTTTAATTATTTTTTTGGAAAGGAGTAGTCACACATAATAATAAAATAAAAAAAATCAAAGAGAAAAAATCCAGACTGAAATAAAGGGAAATAAGGCAGGAAGGGAGGTTTACTAGCAACAAAATCCATTGAAGTCTTCCAGAAATTCTGGCAAATTATCAGAAATGCAAGGACGTGAAAAAAAAAAAAAAAAAAATGGAAAAGAGTTGAAAGTATATATACTGATATATGTTATAGAGAGTAAGGCCAAGTATGCAATTTCATCTTACATCCCATTTTTTGATTGCTTGAGTTGTGTGTGGATCCCACAGTCCAAGGTAGTATTAAGCCCTGAAACAATTTAGCACTTTATATATGCCTCAGACCTATGCATCAGTAGTCACTACTCTAGCACCTCTGGAGTCATACTCATATAGCATGATTCCACCAGAATAAAGGAATAAACATGCATTGTAGTAAAATTTTGACGGAGAATGTCTTGTATTTTCTTTTTCTAAGTGGAAGTACACATTGGGAGAAAATTCAAACCATACAATCATAGAATAGTCAGGGTTGAAGAAGATCTTAATATAATATGGCTCCAATCCCATTGCCAGCAGCACGGACACCTCTCCCTAGATGAGGTTGCTTAAGGCCCTGCCATAGAATCATAGAATAATTAGTGCTAGAAAGGACCTTAAGATCATCTAGTTCCAACACCCCTGCATAGGCAGGGACACCTCCCACTAAACCATGCCACCCAAGGCTATGTCCAACCTGACCTTGAACACTGCCAGTGATGGAGCATTCACAACTTCCCTGGGCAGCCCATTCCAGTGCCTCACCACCCTTACAGTAAAGTATTTCTTCCTCAGATCCAATCTAAACTTTCCTTGTTTAAGTTTGAGCTCCTTACCCCTTGTCCTATCACCACAGTCCCTCATGACCAGTCCCTCCCCAGCATCCCTGTAGGGCCCCTTCAGATACAGGAAAGCTTCTATGAGGTCTCCACACAGCCTTCTCTTCTCCAGGCTCAACAATCCCAACTCTCCCATCCTATCTTCATAGGGGAGGTGTTCCAGTCCCCTGATCATCCTCGTGGCCCTCCTCTGCACTTGTTCCAATAGTTCCATGTCCTTTTTATGTTGAGGACACCAGAACTGACCACAATACTCCAAGTGAGGTCTCATGAGAGCAGAGAAGAGGGGCAGGATCACCTCCCTCGACCTGCTGGTCACACTCTTTTTGATGCACCCCAGGATACGTTTGGCTTTCTGGTCTGCAAGCACACACTGCTGGCTCATATTCATTTTCTCATCGACCAACACACCGAAGTCCTTCTCCACGGGGCTTCTCTGAATCTCTTCTCTGCCCAATCTGTATGTGTGCCTGGGATTGTTCCCATCCAGGTGTAGGACCTTGTACTTGTCATGGTTAAATGTCATGGGTTCAGCAGCAGCAGTCATTTTTCTCCTTTAAGTGGTAGCTGGTGCAGCACTGTGTTTTGGATTTTGGGCTTGGGAACAGGGCTGATAACATCAGTGTTTATAGTTATGGCTTAGAATGTTTAGGCTGGCCAAAGACTTTCTGAGTTTCATGCTCTGCCAGGGAGGAGG
>JASSUY010032990.1:0-18661 GCA_032466535.1 Forpus xanthops
AAAATACTTTAAGCAGTTTTCATTTTTTCATGGAAAGAGGAAAAAAGAAATCCCTTAAAAAAAAAAAAATCAATGTTCACTATTTATTCTGAGCAGGGGAAGCACAGTTTGAGAATTTCCAACCCTGCTGAATTGCTGCGCTTTGTTCAGGCTAAGGGGATCTCCGCTACACTAACTTTTCTAATCCTTTTGGACATCTATTTCTTCAGATTCAACTTCGAGTCTCTTATCTTTCCAGTAAACACAGCTATCCCAGAAAGAATGATGTCCTGGTACCCAAACCACTGGTTTAGTTGGGGTTATACACACTTCATTTATCCTAAAGACTGAGTTGCTACACCAAATCCTTAGTTTATTGTGGAAACAGTGCTGTAAAAATGTGAATATAATGGGTACTCTAAAAATTAAATAATTTGTTAACACTTAGGAGATTGTTTACTTCCCAAAAGTCACAGATTTCCTGAGTAAAAACTAGAGAAGTCATTTCAGGACATATCAAAAAGCACTTCCCTGTACTGAGAGCCCCTCCCTTAATCCCTGTGCATTAGCGTTGCTTTCGTAAAAGTAATCCTTCTCTTTTGTTTCTCAGGTTTAATCAGTTTGAATACTTGTTATTTGGTGTGGGGACTTGCCCTTTGTTTGCCCAATGCAATCTCAGTTAAGACTTCAAAGACTTGCAGGAATTCAAATTATAAATAATATGATAAATGCCAATAAGGAAAGCCTGCTTTACTCCAGGCTGTTCCATTTGCTCACCAAGTGACCTCTGACAATTCATTTAGCCTCTGTGCTTCACTATTAAACTTAGATAATAATTAGAATTAAGATTTGCCAAAGGCAATGAAAACCTAAGATGCAAAGGAAGTGCAAAGTAGCATTTTACACAGCACGCAAAATTGCAAAGACAGTAAGTCTCAAGGAGTTCCACATACTGTGGCACAAAGGGCTGTAAAAAGCAGTCTCTGAGACAGTATTTCAAAAAGAAAAGGCCCAGAAGAGGAGCATGAGTTGTGCTAAACCTGGATTAATGGCACAAAATGCCTCAGATACAGAAGATGAGCATAGTTGGCAGCAAAGGCTTTACTTGCCAAGCATTTCCGTTTCTCCAAGAACATGTCTGTGATGGTTTACAGACTGTTAAAAAGTAGATGTTATTTTTTTTTACCTACAAGCTTTTAAGGTTTATCTTCACTTAGCTTATGAATAGCATGTTGTGCGTATTTTAGCTTGATACAACCAACGGTTTCTTTATCCATGGTTCAATTCTAAGATCCAAATCTTATTAAATTAAATCTGAATGAAAATAAACATATCTGTTAATCTCCCTGTATATGTATGTATGACTTTTCAGCCCAAGTAATCCTGCTGCACAGCTTAATGTTGCATAGCTCCTCAATGGCAGAGCAGTGCTTAGGCAAATTAATTAGAAGTAAATCTTGGAACATTTCCATCTGCCTTTAGTTCCCTCTTGCCTGCCTGGAGCCCTCACAACCCCTATATCCTGGTTTCTTTCATCAGAAAACTATACTTGATTTTCCTATTTCTTATTGTAGCTCTAAATAAAATCAACCTAAGATGTAGTAACATTTCACTCAAAAAAATAACCCCAAAAAACAAGAAAAGCCCAAACACTACTAAGAGTTAAACATAAATCCACCTTCTTACTCCAGAGTTTTGGGTTTTGCCACCTGGCAGAAAGCACCTGCTTCATTCCATGGTGTTTCCCCATAGATCCACATGCTCAAAATCAATATGAGAGACAAGAGACAGAACTCCTAAGTGTACATAAAAAAAGCCCTTTGTCTCCCTGAAGAACAGCTTCCTTTAGCAAATAAGAAAGGCTCTGTCTTATGCATGTTGTGCAGAGGGAATAGGCATTATTTTCCCCTCACAGACCCAAGCATATAGATTTGATTTTGGAATATTTTAGACAAATCAATATATATGCTTTAGTAATCTCCACAAGAGCAGAAGACATGGCAATGCACAGGCAGGAGCACAGTGCATCTAGCAGGTAGCCAGCCTAAGCATGAAGTTTTCTAACCAGGATTGAGTGAAGAGAGAGGAAAAGGGAAAAAAGCATGGGAAAACCAGCCACAAATATATTACTTCATGTAAATTTGCATCTGCCTTGATTCTCTCTGCGGGCTGTGAAGTGTTAACAAAATACTGTGTTTCAGCCTTCGAGCTTTGCCCTTTCCAGAGTAGCCTGTTCACCTCTGTCCCTTAAAGAAGGAGCCTTTATGGATGCCCATGTGTCAGAATAAAGTACAAATACCACCCTTTGCCCTGAATAGAGGAGTCCTCACTGGTATCCTCTCAGCTGTCTCACTTTTCTTAGTTATTCCATTCCCAAAAAGTGGTTTAGCCCCACTTCACTGTCTAAAGCAACCATCAGGCCCTGGAACCTCATGGAAAAGTTTATCAAAACTATTATTTCTCTTTCCAAGATTTATATTTAAAGTTAAAGGCAACTGAGTGATGCTAGAAAGGTGACATGCCCCCCTTCCTTGCCTTGCAAACTGGGAGGAAAGATGCCTTTTTACATAATTATTATTCACTTAAATTTTTCCTTCACATCACAAATTGTCTGTAGCTTGAGATATTAAGCTGGGGTCCTAAGGCAAATGCACTTAGAGGAAATTGTGAACAGAACAAAAGATTACAGGCTGATTCCCTGTCATTTATGTAGATAAAGCATTGTGTATCAGGTATGCAACACAGCAGGTTGTATTGTACTTAAGTGTGTCCTGAAATATGTAAGTGAACCCTGTTCCTGGTATTACAGTATGATTTTAATTAAGAATACCTTTTATGTATTAAAAAACCTCTTTTTGATTTACAAGCTGGCATGTCAAGTGACTGTTATGCAAGAAAGCTCTTAGATGCACTGGTGGCTTCTTCAGAAGTTGCTTCCATTTGAATCCTGATTTCCCTCTCCTCCTTATATAATATTATGTTAAATATTTCTGTCATATTAATTTCTTCTTTCTAGAGTTTATAAACCCATTTTTAAATCCACATGCCTGGCTCATTCATAAAAAACCTTAACAAACTTACAGCCCCCGTTTCCTACAGTTCTTTGGTAGTCTTACGTTAAAGTTATGTCTCTCTTTTGTGTTAGATTCTCAAAAGGATAGAGCTATTTCTCATGTGCTTCCCTCCACCCCCGCTGACAGTCTTCACTTTAGTACTATCACATTAAAACAGCATGGATGGGAGCATCAGTTTCAGAGTACAGCCCACTGCAACCTTCCCTGTAAAACTGCCCTTTTGAATCTGGTCAAAAAGCTGGTGAGAAAAGAAAAGATAAAAAAGAAAGAAAAGCAGGAAGCCAGCTCTGCGATGCTTCCTGACTTCACTTTGAGTCAGTAGCAAGAAGACGTGGGTGGCATCTACCTGCCTTTAATTGCAACATGGTCAAACCCTGCAAAAAGACCTGAAACAAATCCAAATGCTCTGCCGAAATACTATGCAAGTGTTATTTGTAAAAACTAAAGTGAATATTATAAACACAGAGCTCACTGCCTAGGAATCAATCCTATTCAGAGATGATCAGCCACATTCTTGGCTATGAATTTATTGAGTTGTTCTCCTCATTCATAAATATTCCCTGAGAATAATGGCTGTATACTACCAAGTTGAATGCCCTGTAAAGCATTTCAGAGGAATACTCTCATCTCTTCCACACCAGGCAATGCCAGGTTTGGGAAATGAAAATAAAATCCTGTTTCCTGCCAGCAAATGGTGATAATGGTGCTCCCTTGAACTCCTTGAAGGGGAAAAAAACCCACAGAAAACGTAAGTAAAAGAATGCTTGATCTACTCATGATCTAACTGAAATGTGGTTAATGAAGTACATCAAGTCTTTTTGACGCATGCAGCGTTTAAGTGAATCCTGCCTGCAGGGTGTAGTATGTATTTAGCACACAATGTGAAGGTCCAATAGGTAACAAACACAAACAGCATGCAAAACAGTTTCATTACTTGCAGGAGTTATGCATGCAGCAAAGTTTGTTTTGCAACTAATTAAGACTTCATGCAAAAAGGGTGTCACATCCTCCAGGCAATTTGACTATGTGTATAAAAGCATTTGCTACCTAGAACTCTTCTAAACACTTTTCTTAAACTCTTCTCCTTGGTGATCCAGGTAAGTCAATTTTTAATAAATTACTTATTGCTATCTAAATATTTTCCAATGATAAGTGAAACTTAGGAAATGGCAAGGGGGTATTCAGACAGAAATAGTCTTTTTATTGTCCTTTAGTGTTTTACACTTCAGAGGTGAAAGATGGCATTTGCAATCTACTTTAGCATTCAGGACAGCAATTCATTTAAACCATGTATAGCATATGGAACACCCTCAGAACTCTAAAGAGTCTCAACTGAAGACTTGCATGCATCCTTTTCATATTATAAAGACTTGATTTTATTAAAGAAGTTACTGATGAAAAAATGTCATTGAAGAAATATAACATTTATATTTTTTTTAGTCTAATTTTTGTACTTTCTCACTCTCAGCTGTCTCCAAGGAAGCTTCTTTTAACAGCTGGAGAACTTGTCCTAAACAATTTCAAAATCCTACAAAGCCTGTAACTTTTTCTTCCTGACTAAAAGGCCACATTTCTGCTGGTTTTGTTTAGAACATATTTATAGTGTTGAATTTTAAATCTAGAAAGAGCATACAAGTGCTCCTTCTCACCCCTTCTCAGGGATACTAAGATAAGATGAAAGACCTCTGCCCTAAGACTGATCTGTAGTAGGAATTCTTTTTCCAAAGGCAAAACTAGCTATTTCAGATCCAGGTCTTTAGCTGGTTAAACATTATTGTTGCCTTTTTCTTACCTTCAAGTCAATGGCATACGGTCAATTAGAAAAAGCTGAAGATGCAGCCCTCAGAATTGGAGAAGGCAGCTATAGTGTGTACTAAATTAAGATGTTTAGACACATGAAACCATATGAATTTTGTCTCTCCCACTGACTCCAGTAGTAATTGTGGGGACTCGTTTGGAAAATCAGTTCAGGACCATCCTTTATGCCAGCCCTTAGTCTTTTCTACATCAGTTTCACAAAGACAAAGTCAAAAAAATTATCCCTTCTCCCTCACTCTGTTTGCTACTGAATTGTGCCTCATTAGTGTGGGCACAATTCAGGGCAAGGACATCCTGTTAATCTGTAATTATACAATGCCCAGGAAAATCTGGCCTTGATACCAGGTACAGTTTTAAAGAGCTGTGTGATTTCACGTATAAGATACTGTAATTTAGATGGTATATAATGTGTCTAATAAAAGATGGGTGGGTCTCCATCCCAGATCATACTGCTCCATTTCTAATCAGGTGAGATGAGGCAACTAGCTTCACCCCCCATGTTTTGGTTTGCCAGGGCAGTGAGGATTAAAACTGAAGTTTAAAAATTGGCATTGAGTTTGGATTTCCATCCAGTTCAAATTGGTAATAGGAGGAGTAAGAGAAGAAGAGTAGACAAGCAATAGCAGAAGAGTGTTTCAGGATGAGAATAGTGGTGATCTAGAAAATATCAGCATATATTGAAACAATGATGTTCAAAGGGGTTATTTAGGAAGGAGGTTTACTGGGTGGAAAAAAGGAAACCAGACAAATATGCAACTATCACATGAACTTAGCAATTTCCCGTTTTGTCATCAACCATGACATTAAGCATGCAACCCTGTCTTCCCAAAATCTTGACATCTCATACATAAACTTTTTACTAGACTAACAGCTGCCTTTTCTCCCCTCCTCTTCTTGTGTTACAGGTCTGGATCTGTCCCATGTCTCCCTACGAGTGCTGCCTGCCACCTGGGCTGATATGCCCTGAGCCATTTGCCCTCACTTCCAATGAGACTTATGTTGTAAAATACCCTGACACAGTAATGGACATAGTGGAGCCTGATCTGCCAGTGTATTCTGTGATATATCCCGGCCCAACTCTCACCACTTTTCCTCAGCAAACCATAGTGGGATCTACTGCCTTGTTCGATGCCAGAAACTTGTTTGGTTCCAGGGGATTTAATGGGTTTAGGGGTATGTGTGGTTCCGGGACAGCATGTAACTCAGGATTATCACTTTATGATATAGGAAACTTTAATGCTTCTTTTCCTCACTTGTCCATACCCTTTCGTTATAGAACTTGCAGACCAACCTAATTCCTGCATGGATATCTGTGGATAAAGTGAAAAGCAGTACTGAACAATAAGAAAGACCACGACTAAGTTTATGGATAATGGATTATAGAAGTGCTGAGTTCCGACAGTTCCCAGTAGAGTCAATAAAGCATTGGCTTCCTGGCACTAGACCTGCATGAGGACTTGAATTTCCAAACTTCAAGAAACTGAATTTTCACTATTGATCTTATTCAAAATTAGAATGAAATAAAAAAAAAAAAGAAAGAAAGAAAAAGAAAAAAAAGACTTCTCCAAGAAACAAGATTAAAAAAAAATACATTTTTGGTTTGATAAAAAAGTATCTCAATAAATTCAAGTTTTTATGCCAATATTGACTTTCTATTATCAATTTCTCTTGAAATAAAAACGATCAAATATTTCAAATTTACATGACTAAAAATCTTGGGTTCCAAAATCAATTTTATCAAAATTCATATTCATTGTATATTTTGTGGAACCAGCATTTACAATCAAAAAAAAAAAAAATTAGCTCTACTTGGCATTTCTTAAGACTAGGCATTTTGCAAGTCTTCCTTGTGCTTTACTTCTGCTTAGAGCCATGATGTAATGGTTTTCCAGCTTATTTTTCTGCCTATACTTCATTTGATGAAAGCCAGGGCAAAAAAAAAATACTAACTTCAAGCAATTGCAATAACAGATATCTTCATAAAAATACCTCAACAAAGAAGAACATTCTATGTAAAATCATGGAACTGGAGATTCATTGTAGACACTCATGAAGTCCTGGAACTCTTCTGATTATATCCTATCCATCTTATTTTGCACATGTATATTCAGCTTCTCATTCCCATTAAATATTGCCATGCAGCATACACTTCTGGGGTTTCCTTTTACTCTACATTTTATTTTTGAACCTTTGTGAGTGCCACTGTAAGTGGCGTTGTCACCTTCCTGAGGCTCAGCACTCATAACAGCATTAACTAAGTCACCACTCAATATTTATAAGTTTTTGCATGTTTTGAGATCTCAGCCAAACTGTAAAGAAAGATGCTGCTGGCTATGGAGAGCACTTCAACCTGCACAGTGGCAGGCCAGTTCACCTCTGAAGCAGCTCACAGAAAGCTGGCAGGCTCTGCAGCACAGAGCACCATGAAACCTCCTCCCTACTCCTTCCTGGGCTCTTAAAGATGAAGATATTTTAATTAATTGATGTATTAGGAGGAATTTCCCAGCCTATTTCAAACAAACATGTAGATGAGGCCCTTAGTGATACGGTTCAGTGGTGGACTTGGCAGTGCTGCAATAATGGTTGGACTCGACGATCGTAAATGTCTTTTTCAAACTAGTTATTTCTATGATTTTATTCAAAATAGACCAAGTATGAACAGGCAGCAGCAGGGCACTATAGCCCTTTCTCTGGGTCATTTCATTGGGAGAATTTGTGCAGAAAAAGGATCTGTAATGTGGATACATGTAACTTCGTAGCACAAAGAATATATATTGGCCAATATACAGTAATAGTTAGGACTAATGAGTTATTAGGTTGAGCATTAGACCTTTTCCTCATTTTAATTCCCAAGGGACAGTTTCCAACACCCTTCCCCATCGCCTAGGGTATTTTCTCCATATTAATCTTCTCAAGTTATTGGAATCTGCCAATTAAACCTGCCACTTCTTTTCCCATAAATAAAACTCAAATTCGGGTGGCTCCTATATGATCCTTTCAGTAAGAACAAATATAGTTTTCAAAATACTTCATAAGCATTAATTATATTTGTACACACGCAGAGCATTGCGAAAGTAAGCCTCTGCCTTCAGATTTAAACAACCCAGATGTTTGTTGAGCAACACCTTCAATTTAGAAATACACGCGTGAGGTTATTTTTTTTTTTTTTTTAGTTTTCAACAAATCATCCCAATGTTTTGTTTTAAAGGTCATGAGACAAATCCCAAGACAGTGGAAATCAGACATCTTGCCTCCCTTCAGCAATGTAGTATGCACTATGCTCAGTTTGCTCAGCTCAGAATCATAGAATCAACCAGGTTGGAAAAACCCTTAAAGCTCAACAAGTGCCACCATTCTTCCAGCACTGCCAAGGCCACCACTAAACCATGTCACTGAAGACCTCATCTACATGGTGTGTGAACACTTTCAGGGACAGTGACTGCACCACTGCCCTGGGCAGCCTGTTCCAATGCCTTTCAGTGAAGAAATTGCTCCTAATAGCCAACCTAAACCTCCTCTGGTGCAACTTGAGGTTGTTATTTATGTCTTTTGAATATCAGTACCCTGTAACAGTCTAGCCCTATGAATGGGTCTCCATCAGTAGTGAATTTAATAGCAGATCAGCAAGCCAAACACTAATAACTACCATCCACCACTAAAGTTACACCACTGTTTACTGGCACCACACTTGTCCTTAAGATTTAGGTGTTTGTTGTAGTGTCATGGTGGAGGAACCTTGCTCATTTGGACGTAGATAGTATCTGTCCTTTCTTTCTCCTTCCCTAAGGTTCTGTGCAAAACCTGTGTTGGTCAACATAACCATGAGCTACCTGATATATATGTGCCATGTGTAATTTTCATGTGAATACACTTCGCTGCTATGTGGCCCAGGACTTTGGGCAATAGCCATGCTATAAAGGAGGACGGGCACGTGTAGCAATGCTGGAAAGCTCTACATGGCTGTAGTCTGCAGGAAGAGGAAGGATTGCAGGGGCCCAGATTGCATACTCTAGTATGGCTTTATTCCATTGCACAGTTTCCCTACAGCCTGGGTTTTGATTTAATCAGATTTATACTCCCAGCTACCTCTAACATGTGAAATGCCTCTCTGAGGGTCAGCCAGTGCAAAGTCATTCAATGGGAAATCTCCAAGTGTCCTCAAGGAAAGAGTTTCGAAATACTTTGCAAGTGCTTTGTACTGATTTACATTAGCAAAGTGCCTATTATAAAGTTACTATCATGTAACTCCACTTAGATGTCCTGGAATGAGATCTTTACTATAAAGTAGCTATTAATTTAGATCTGATAATAAGCCTCGAATGTGCAAAGGAATTGTTCATCATATCAAAAACTTTCCCATGTGCAGATTCCCCATTCCCTATTCTCTACATCATTCCGCTCTTTCCCTCTCCAGTTTCAGAGAGCTTCTCCTAAGTGCAGGACCAGTATAGAGTGCTCTTAAATTCTTATCCTTTGCTCATTTTCCGTATTCACATCTTTTACATTGTTGGGCTATTCAGCCTGGAGAAGACTGCATGGAGACCTCATACCTCCCTTCCAGTACCTGAAGGGGACCTAAAAGGATGCCAGAGAGAGGCTCTTCATCAGGGATTGTAGCGATAGGAGAAGGGGTAATGGGTTTAAACTTAAACAGAGGAAGTCCAAGTTAGATATAAGGAAGAAGTTCTTTACTGTGAGGGTGGTGAGACACTAGAACAGGTTGCCCAGAGAAGCTGTGGCTGCTCCATTCCTGGCAGTGTTCAAGGCCAGGTTGAACAGAGCCTTGGGCAACATGGTCAAGTGTGAGGAGTACCTTCCCATGGCAGGGGATTGGAACTAGATGATCTTAAGGTCCTTTCCAACCCTAATAATTCTATGATTCTATGATTTTATGATTCTATGTTTGTTCATACCAAGCCTTCAGTCTGCCCTCTCAAGGAACTTTCCAGCAATAACACCTACCTACAGTTACATATAGAAGAAAAGTTTGAAATCTTCATTTCAGACATGTTTCTGCTTTTCCCACACAAAAGATTGGAACAAATAAAGAGGATGAGTCAAACCTTTTCTTATCAGACTCCTTACATTTAAATATCAAGTAATTACATAACTTTAATTACACATAAAATCTTCATTCTTGATACATTGTTAATAGAGTCATCATTAGTTCTAGACCTGGACCTTTGAGTACTTCAATTCCCATTAAAATCAGTCCCCCCAGGGCAGGTATGTGATAGCAGAGGTCTGTGCTGGACAGCATTTCTCACCCTCTAACCAAGAAAAGCCTGAGGTCTGCCAGGGAGGACACAGGGTGAATCACGTCAGATTTAGCTGCTACACCCACAGATTGCTAAAAATACTTTGTTCATTCTCTCGTACATTTTTTTTACATTCCTGTGGTTTTTTCCTGATTAAATAACTTGAGGTTTCCATGCCATAAATTGTCCTTAAAATTTGAGATGAATGAATGTGTGGGATTCCCCTGCAGGGGAAAAATTAACTTGTTAAATATATCCTGTTGAAGGCTGAGCATAAATACTTTCAAAGAATTTTGTGAACTCTGTACAACATCTTCTACAGGCAACACACTACGGTATCGGAAATAACTATTGTTTCAGCAAGCTCTGATACCACACAACTCAAAACTATCATTTCTTCTTATACATCAAAACTGATGCTGTATGTTGGCTACTAAGAAACAACTGTGCTTTAAGGCAGCATCTCAGATCTGCACACTGCATTTTAGATGACATGACTGAAAATGACAGATTTCAAAGCTTAATAAAGCAAACCTGCACCAACTGAGGATCTAATTCTGCATTTCTAACATCTTCTTATGTCTGTCATCCAACCTCTTGTTTAAAGCAGGATCAACTCTGAATTTAGACCATGATGCTGAGGGTTCACCTCATGGGCAATTTTTTTCTCCTCCTTATATAGAATCATGGAATGGTTTAGGTTGGAAAGGACCTTAAGATCATCTAGTTCCAACCCCCTTGTCATGGGAAGAGACTCCTCAAACTAGACCATGTTGCCCAAGGCTCTGTCCAACTTGGCCTTGAACACTGCCAGGGATGGGGCAGCCACAGCTTCTCTGGGCAACCTATTCTAGTGTCTCACCACCCTCACAGTAAAGAACTTCTTCCTTTTAACTAACCTGGACTTGCCCAGATTTATCAACCTGAACACCTCTTGTTTCAGTTTATTTATTGTCATCTCCATTCGTTCTCCTGCCATACATCTTCTCAAATGGCCCATCTTTATCTTCTCTTTAACTTGTGCTCATCTGGAATAACAGTTCAGCCTTTAACTTTTGTGTGTCCATACCTGATCTATAAAAGTGACAATAGCTCCTTCCCCATTTTTGTCAAACTGATGTTCTGAGATCTGATCCAATTCAGGGAACATCCCTTATGTTGCTATTTCATAGCCAACATAATGTAGCTTTCATTTTAATTGTGACATTACAGGTAAGGTAAAGCTGATTTACGCAGTTATAACGCAGCCTGGTTTGCTCCTTATCTATAGGAAACCAGCCAGCATCTTCAGCATCCATAATTATATGCATATTGATAAAAGATAACAATTCTCTGAAGGCAAGGACTTATGCATGACAGAAGGAAAACAGTTTGCAGCCATACAATGTCGAGTTGAGGTGGATGCTTGAGAAGTGGGTAAGAAAAAAAAGAACAACCTCAAGACTCAAAAGGAAAGTGAGGCAGGTTGTGTAGTGTCATCTGGGGCAACCAGAGGGAGCTGTGGAGACTAAATCTTGCAGAGCTAACTCAGCATCTTGTGATTTTATTTGCATGACTCGGGTTTCCACCTGTAAACCAAGAAACAGGATTAACAATAGATAAAATCATGCTGTGATCAGGGAGACCATGCAACATAGGTATACTCCAAGTAGATTTTACAACATCTAAATAATTTTAGTTGCTTTCTTGCCCTGAACAAACTAACGTCCTGATTTTCTGGTATTACAATACATTTCAGTATAGTTCTCATCAGCACATAGTGAGGGTGGTGTCTGCCTTCTGCATCACATCATGCGCTTCCCTTCTGTGCTCCTTCAAAATTTCTTTCCTCTACGTTTATCATGCCAAATGATGCAGGTTTTGACAGTTTTGCCATTTTTCAGCACACAAGACCTAGTTTTAACTCAGTTAGAAGTAAGGAAAAAAAGCTGAAGTCCTGGGTCTCCAACTGTATTTTGGGTTTTTTTGCTGATCTGCTAAGCCCCAGATACCTGTGGTAAAGACAAAGCTGGGGTGAATCCCAGTCCTCCACACTTGTGAGGGTCTGAGAAGGTTGGAAAGCCTTCCAAGAGGCAGCCAGCAATTGCAAACATCATGAGGCCATTGTACAAGAAAATTTTATTCACAAAATATTATCAAAAGACCTTCAGAACAGCCTCTGTTCTCTTAACATGGCAAATATGCTGGAGAAGACCATCCTCGACATTCTCATGTTCCCAGTCCATGAATTACACTTTTTTTAGTAGCTCTAGTTCTGTTAAATCATGCTCCTTCTGCCATATATTAGGATTTATGAGGTGTTTCTGGGAACACCCTGCATAATTAAACACCATGGGAATGTTTTGAGGACTGAAAGTGTTTCACAAACATTTATTAATGCATTGCCTATGCAAATAGTTGTATTATCATAATAGCTGTAGGTGACGCCTAGTGTTGGGCAATAGTATCACCTAAAAGGAGATTTATCAAGGTCATTTCTAACATTGTCCTAATTAGGCTGTGATTCACTGCCTTAAATTTTGGTTTATTCAACTTTCGCTTGTAGTTTGTATAAAATCAGAAAGCCAACGCTTCTGATAGTGTAAGAACTGCATAACTCTTGCTGCCAATCTGTACCTGTATTTCAGTTCACACTTGCTTAATGGGCAAAATTTTTGCTGATATAGTATGTGTTCAGATGATGTAAGCAAGCAGAGCCTCTTTGAAGTGAAGAGAATAAATGTTGCAGACCTGCATCAGCAAAGCATCCGTCCCCAAGCATTTTGCTTTGATTATTTCTTCATTAGCAAATGCTCCTGACTCAGCTTTACAAACAAAACTTTTGTGCTCTGAAGTTGAACTGGTTTGACCACATAAACCATATCTTAGCTATGCAACAGCCATTATTACTGCTGTCCCTGTCTTACACAAGGATATAATTTTCTAAAACAATTTAAAATTAATAGGCACCAACAATATTAACATTCTATATTGTGGTGTATGCAGTCTGCATTATTCTCTGTGCCTTATTGACTTTATTACATTTCTTAGACACTATAGCAGCTACTACTAAACAGAGTACTAAACACAAACTGCAAGGGGAGTAGAAGAAGGGGGGGAAGTGAAAATTTTGTGTAGTATTGCTACATCATGGGAGAATTCTGAAGAGTGAATTAGTTTGTACTCAAGGGATTTGGTCTTAATATGACAGCAAGGATTCTGCTCCAAGTTCTGTCATGGATCTCCCAAATGCCACAGAGTTCAGGTGAGAAAAGAATACAGACCGCTTTGCTAGAATCCCTTTGTAGGGGTGACTTTCATGCTTGCTATATGTGCGTTAATACCGATGTTTTGAACTAGGAGTTTTGATGTGAACCTTGGAGCGATGTCAGGCCTTGAGCCACCTGGTCTAGTGAGAGGTGTTCCTGCCCATGGAAAGGGGTGTAACTGGATTATCTTAAGTCCTTTCCAACCCAAAGCATTCCATGATTCTAAGATTCTATATCTTCCTGCTAGTAATACCAAAGTGTTAGAACCAATAGCACTGATAACTTAGGGAGGGGAAGAAAAATTTAGACTGAGTTGATAGCTACAGTATGAGCTCCTTTGACATATGACATTCATCCTACCTTGTTACGATCAAACTATGAAAATCTGCGGCCAACTGCCACAGCACATAGCAACAGGCTGAACATTACCCCATCTGCTACTGATGAACTTAACCCTGTCTCTATGCACATGGAGATGGAAGGCTCCCATGCACACAGAGGCTCCCTCCAGTGGCAGAGGCTACGGGGAGGGACTTGTCAAAGTGCTTGTGCAGTACACCCATATTCCCAGAAATCCCTTCACCGCACTCACTCTTCCCACTGGAGGGAAGTTTCATGCATCAAAATGCCAAACGCATTTAAATTAATTAAATCCATCAACATCATGGTGTTTATGACACTATGCATTTATGACATTAATTATTCTTATTTTATGTGGAGCCCATAAAGATCCCCTGGGCTGGGGCGCTTATCAGGAATATTCTGAAGACATCAGGAAATGAGATTTCAAAAGAAGTTCACAAACATCTATTACTATGGCATACATGAAAATTATTCTATGTTAATAGCAATAACATCCCAATGGACTTAGATTACTCTGACCTATGCATCTGAAATACGAAAACCTTTCAATCTATTCATTTTAAGCTTCATAATAGGAGATGGCTTCATCTTTATTTAAAAGGTAAATCTGTGACAGTTTTTCTCTGTAAAGTTTTTGCACTAGATACTTCCCTGGCTTAAGAACACATCCGTAAACCTTATTAACATTATATCAGATGAAAAACAAGCTCTGTCTTTCTAGACATTTATCTAGGCATGGAGACACGCACTAAATGTTAGTTTATATTTCCAATAAGGAAATCTTACGTGTGTTACCACACTGTGCATTGCCATCTCCAAGGCTCCCTGTGCAGTTGTTTTTTTAGCAAAGATAAGTCACCAGAAGCCTATTAATCCTTACTGCATTTTTAATTCTTAATGAAATCAGTAGAGTAGAACCAGGAAATTTCAAGATTAAAAGAACTTGAAGGTTACCATCTGCATTTTGTGTTATTACCCAACTCAGCTTTAGATAATCATGAACAGTGAACAAAACAATTACTGCAACTACAGCAGTAATACATGCAACAGGGTTTGGTTCATAAGTAATTAAGGCCTTTATACAAAGGGTGTCTCAGCTCCTCCAGGCAATCTAAGAAAGGGTATAAATACTCTCTCCATGCAAGTTTTTTCTAACTACTTCTCTTGACTTGTTCTCTCCGGTGCACTGAGTAAGTCTGATTTGACAACTATAAAAACCTTGACTTTCATTTTGCTTTATCATGATGTTTTTGTTAAAATTGGGGCTAAATCCTGCATAAATATTCTGGCTCTCAGGGTCATTAGTAAGCATTCTTCTGCAGAGGCTTTCTATACTAGATAAAGGATGCAAAAATAAAAGTAAGGGCTTCATGGGGGAATTAGGAATTTAGGTCTGAGTTCTGAAATATTTTCAGCAGAGCTCTGAGAATGAATTTTGCCTTTGTTTTGGCTTATTTGGCTTACAAGGGGGTTGAGCAGCTGCTAGGTGGGGGATTTCACAGGTAATTATTGAAGTAAAAATCCTTGTTCACAGTTAGTTCTATGTAGTTCTAGACATGCAGCATTGCTGTTGTTCATAACCTAGACATGCTTAATAAGTGGAGTCACAAGCTACACCAAGTGATGATTAGATATTATCATTTAATATAACAGTGAGAATAAGAAATCAGTTCTATTGGAACTCCACTAGTTTCAATGTGTTTTAACTGAGATTAAACTGAGCAATTTTTAAGTTAAATCTGTGTTCTAACCTAAAAGTATTTGGGGTAAAATGGTATGCTTTTTTTTTTTTTTGCCTTTTATTTTGTTTTTTTCTCCCCAGAATGACACATTTCAGAATAGATTTGCTTTGCACTGAGACAAATAAACAGATCAAAATGCTCAGTGGCAATTGGCAATTCCCCAGTGCCAGCTCTTTGCTAGAACCTGGTGCAAAATAGCTCCGAGCTTCTGATGTAATTTACTTTATGCTTGGCAATAAAATAGCTAATTTATCAGAAAGTATTGCTGGCTACATATTTTAGATCGGGTATTCTACCTCTTCGATAAGACTGTCTGATTTCAGAGATTAGCTCCAAATTCCCCACCATCAGCTTTAGAAACTTCCTGTATTTTCTGTTAAATATTTGTAAGGAGTGCTGCAAAGCTGCCTGAAGCCCTACTTTTGTCTTCCGAATGTTCTCAAGGACAGCAGCACACAGGACTTCACTGGGAGGCATCTTTGATTTACAAGCTTAAAATACAGTGCAATACTATACAATGGAGAACTAGTTTCTATGTGAAAGTTAACCTGGAAAAATAAATAAACAGTATGAAATGCGTTTAACCTTAACTGAAGCTGAAGTTTTCTTATTTGGGCTGACAATATTTTAAGTTATGTATCTAACTAAACCAGTATTTTTAACCCCCCGTTTATTTTTACCTTACGATTTTCTGTATTTTAGTGGAACTTTTTAGCACCTGAAAAGAACAGGAATCTGCAAGGAAAATCATGTAGGAAATTAAGCAGGCTGCTAAAGAGATGATTCAAAGTCAAAGCCATTAAAAACCCAGATCTTTTTTCCCTTGCTCCCTTATGCTCCATCTACAAAAAGCAGGCTGAGAAGCTGTGTGTGGGAGGAAAAGAAATGCTGTGGGAGCAAGTTCAAACTTGTCTCCGGGAAACATTACAAAGGACTGGGAGGTTTTAGAGCAAATGTCAGTTTTGGAGATGGCACACAAAGAAAGGGGAGGGGTTTTGCTCTTCCAGAGGAAAAGAAAGAAAGAGGTCGAGGCTGAAATAGCAAATTAGGCCAAACAGATGCAAGCTAAGTGAAAGGTGGTAGATAGTAGTTAAGCTCTTTTCCTTCTGTCTTTATCCAAATTATCTCTGTCTAAAGATCTCTGGGAACTACTCTTTGAAGTGTCAGTAATCAAGCGCATAGATTTTTATTGGTTTTACTAATTGTGCAAATGAATTGCAGGCATTCCCTTACCAGGGCCAGGCAATGGCTTCTGAGCAGCTGGCATGCACCAACCCCTGTGATGCCAAGTGTCCCCAACCCCTGGCCACCAGCAGCAACGAGCCCTGCGTCGTGGCCTGTGGTGACTCCCGGGTGATCATATACCCACCCCCTGTCGTTGTCACCTTCCCAGGGCCCATCCTCACCACCTACCCACAGCAAACCGTCGTGGGAGCCTCAGAGCCTTCAGAGGTGGCCCTGGCAGAGGCTCCCACTGCAGCACCTCTGCAAGCGGAGACGATGGGGAGACTGGAGGCAGCAACAGAGAAAGTTGCACCCCAGGTCATCGCCCGACCTGAACCACGGTGTACCCCAAAATACTCCTACACCTATTCTTCTCAATGGACACATCCATGCAATTCATATCGTTCTGGGAAGCGGTGGGCATACTAAGATGTGTGCAGAGTGCTTTAAAGAAGCAGCAAAGAAAACTCAAGGTGCAAATTGCAGGTGGAGCTGATGGGCACCAGCCCCAGTGCTGGGTGGTGTCTGGCTGCAAATGAGAGCTGTGAATGCTCAGCGCCTGTGAAAGGCAAGTTCATGTGTGCATTTTCTCATTTCGCCTTTAGTTTAGGTGTGTTATCCTCTGGCTTTCCAGTTTAGTCATCTGCTTACGTTGTGCTTTGTCTTATTTCAGTTATATTATTGACACTGAACTTAGAGTGGTGACTTAGGATGCTAGAAATTGCACACAGCAACTGTGCCAAGGAAGAAAACTCATTTTTTATAGACTGTATCACTTTAATCCTGGTGATTAGCCAGAGCCAGAACCTCACTGATCCCCTGGAAAGACGGTGTTTATATTCTGTACAATTTTGTTCCAAAATTGTAGAAAAAGTGTCTCTTTCCAAATAAATTTTCTGTACCTAAGTATGTCTCCTGGTTTTCATTAACACTTTATTATTTCCTTCTTCTTTTACTTATCGATTGAATATATGGTAAATTTATCCTTGATCATAGATTTTCCATGTTTCTTCTTCAGGTGCAAAGGTCACAAAATCTCAGGAATTCTTTTCTACACAATGTCATTAAATATGAGCTGAACATTTGACACTTCCCCAGGACCAGCCTGAGTCCCTGGAAGTTGCCACTTTTAACAGCAATCCCTCCAAGGGCTCAGGTAACGCTCAGGTCTTAATTTGACATGTCCTTTTCAGGGCAGAGCAACTTTTCCAGCATAAAGCAAGATGTGGATATTGGAGTGCAGCCAGAAGGGTGAAGAAATGCAGAGCCCACACATGGCCTGCTGACACATTCTGCAGAGCTTCCCTGAGGTCACAGAGGGAAGAATGCCCTGAAGCTGCCCACAGATGGCAGCACTCATGAATGCACTAGCCCCGTTACATGGTGCAGGCTCAATGCATTACCCCAAGCATCACTACTGGATGGGAACAGTGTGCAGAGTAGGAATAGGAAAGAAATATTCCACTGGTTTGACTTTCATTCCTCTATAGACCAAAAACAAAAAAAAACAAACAACAAACCAGGAAGTGGTATTTCACCATTGAAATCTGTCTTTTGTAACGAAGCTCAGAAATTGCTAGAATGTTCCTACCTTGCAGTACAAAACTCTTTTCTGAGAAAAATTAAGAGTTTCCACAAATGTGATAAGGACATTAATGATGATGTAGCATTTCACATTATTGATTAAGAATTATTGCTCACATTATTGATCCAGAAATAGTAGCAGCCAGAGTGAAGAATAAATTCAGACAAAAAATAATGGTTCATGGTTTGAGGATTAATTCATGTGGGTGGAAAATGCAATAAAAAAGAGAGCAAAAAAACAAACAAACAAACAAACACAAACCAGAAAGAGTGACTGGAAAAAAAAAAACAAAAATCGTGAAGCTGCCAAAAGGGTCAACATTGCAATGTAGTACAGCGTTTATTGCATGTTGGGGGGGGGGGGGGGGGGG